>CM056589.1:1861023-2083523 GCA_029721435.1 Gymnothorax reevesii | reverse complement strand
AGTGGGGTTCAGCGGGTTGCCGTACCTGTCGGCAAAGGGTAAACACACGCTGATCCACTCAGTGTGGCGCGCGTGCAGCCCCGGACATCTAAGGGCATCACAGACCTGTTATTGCTCTCGTGTGGCTGTATGCCCCTTGTCCCCCTAAGAATTTTTGCAAAAATATTATTAGCCGAGAATATCAAAAATATGTCTTGAGCTGGGGTATGGGAAAAGCAACAACGTTGTGTAATAAAATATCATTCATTAATGGGATTCTGTGTTCTACCCATGCCTTGTTTAAGTTCTGTACCTGGCCTAGCCATGCCTACTGATTTTCGTGTTTAGTGACCACTGCTCTATTCTGACCATTCTTAGTATTTTGTATTGTGTTTTGGTAATTTTAGATTTCTTGTTTTATTATTTTTCCATGTCTCTTATAATTTATAGTCTTTGCCTTGTTTATATTTGCCATGCCTTGCTTTGCACTTCGTCTGCCCAGTCTTGTCTAATGTAGGTCTTTGCCCACGGTCCCTAGTCTTGCGTGCCACTCATTCGGGTGATTTATTCGTTTCTGGGTTTCAACCTTCTTTCATTATCTCGTGTGGTTCCTTCCTCTCTCTTTCGCTATCTAATAACCCATACTAACAGTTTGTTGTTTTCGCTTAATTACTAACCCATACTAACATTGTATATTTTTACTAACTTACTAACATGCACTCAGGATTGTATAGCTGCACATACTAATTGACTAACAATCTCTCAGCAGTCGCCCAATTCTAGTCTCCGCCTCCTTGCCTATCCCTAATTATCTCTGCTGCAGTTTTCTGTGGATCTCCACTAATACTTTATGCTTTCCTTTTATCCATACACTTTAGTACTCCTTAATCGGAGCTGCTGTATTGTACATAGGTTTGTCTTGTCATCCCTGTCTGCGTTTTGGCTTTTTCCAGATTCATGTAATTAGATTATTCCTCCTGTGACACTCCTGATCATTGTATTATTGATTGCACGTGCTTCTCCCTGGTCATGTGTTCACCCCGGATATGTATTTAAGATGTCTGTTCGTGCACTTCCTTTGTCAGATCGTTCTTCCTAGTTTCCTGTGCCACGTTTGTTTTCCGCCTCGATTCATTGTGAATTATCTTTCTGACTGGACCGCCTAACTACGAGCTTTGCCTATTCCCTGTATTGTACCGCATTCTTGTTTATCAACCTCTTTTTGCCTGACTACGGATTTTGTGATTGGTGCCCTGGTTTTGACTCTGGATTACGCCCATTGGAATTTGTTTTTGGATTGCGGACTTTGTACTGTTGCCAGCTCTGTTGGGGGGTTTCCCCCTTCAGAAATAAAGCCTCCTTTTTGCATTTATCTGGTTTTTGCTTTTGGTTCATTTCGTAAATCACAACATTCATCTTATAAAAAATATCATGATCAGTTTTTCCAACCCTTTTTTCAACTCTTACTCAGCACTCATCTTAAAATAGTCAGGGCCTACTGGCAGTCTTTTATCCAAAACTGACCAGTGTCAATAAAACATCCTTCTTGTGACGTCACTCCACGGTCCTGTAGATATTTCTTCAACTTTCAAACAGTCCAAGTGTTAAAGATGGCCATATTTCAATGAAATAAACGGCCAGAAAATGAAATGCTCTTGTTTGCTCCTTCTCAAATCTAAATGGAAGATGTACTGGCTTGGCAGAACTAGCAACAAGCCTGGCTAGTAACCACAAATAGAAGGCGCTACGGTTCTGTGCTCGCGAAAGGTCTATTCCCCGTCAGCTGTCATTGCCATATACATGTTCGCCGATGTAATGAATGGGAATATATGGATGGGGTGTGTTACCTCCCATTCTGAGCTCTCCAGGGTTTTATGGGAGAGGAGGGGAAAAAATGGAGCTGAACATGTTTCGTTTTGATCGCCGGTCAAGAGAAATCAAAGACTTTTTTTTTTCTTCGTCATTTTCAGCAAACAGGAAAATATAAAAAATGTATTTTTTATTTACGAAACCTCTGCGCAAACTGAACGATCGTTTGCGCCAATTTTTGAGAGCTCTTGACCCAAATGATGTTGACTTCACTCTGTCTGCGTTTCCCACCATCTGAATTCACACCCACACAAGCTAAAATGAAAGAGCGATCTGATCTGAGAAATAAAGTTAAGGTACTGGTTTATATTAAATTTTTTTAAGTAGCCCCGCAAATTGACTAAGAATTATTTCATCTGTTGTTGTTTCAAGGAGTTATTGCTGTTGCAGTGTCCAGTTTTTGTATCCACATTTTGAAAAGGGACTGGCTTTGTTCGATCCTGTAGCCCAGGTGATTCAAATAATTTGCTTATCAAACAGCTTATGGGATTAATTATGATCTGATCATTTGGATCACCTGTGCTGGAGCAGGGAGAGATCTAAAGCATGCAGGACAGGGGTATGCCAGGAGAGGTTTGGGGAACCCTGCATGGGCCAGTGGTTCTCAGACTCGGTCCTGGTGCCCCACTGTGTATGCTGGTTTTTGTTCCAACCATAGAAATCTTGGGATTTTAAAAAGCTGTTGATTTGTCTTAATTAGCTGCATTTATATTAAGAGCAGTTATTTATCCTCTTCAGCCACATTTGATAAATCTATATATGCCATGAAGAATAAAAATTCTATATCCTAGTGGAGATATATTAAAATCTACTACAAACAAGTTGACATGGTCTACAACATCCCCCGCCAATCGTGTGCTTCTTATTTTCAAACTCCATCAAGGCCTCTATGGTCTGAAGCTACACACCAAATTTGGTTACTGTATCTGTTGTAGTTTCTGAGTGAAGCTGTCCCCTTTATCTCGGACGGACTGACGGAAGGACAGACGGATCAGGTTTTCGAACTTGACCTGGGTAATGATGTCATAAAACTACACACAAAATTTGGTAATCCTTTCTACAATAGTTTCTGAGAAAACCTGTCCCCTTTGAACATACCATGCAGTAAGTTTGTAGAAAATGGCGGTACGGATCTGGTTTTCGAACTTGACCTGGGTAATCATGTCACAAAGCTACACACAAAATTTGGTAATCCTATATGCAATAGTTTTTGTGTTAATGTGTCCCCATTTCGGACGGAGGTCAAACCTATATCCCCCACACTTCGTGGCGGGGGATAATAACTGCAAAGGGAAAATATTTAACCAAACATTTAATCAAGGTAGACAATTGGTTAATCAACAAACAATAGGTTTCCCATCAGTGAAGCTGTAGACATACGGTTGCAAACGCAAATTATTTATTAGCAAACAATAGAGTCGCACCAGTTCAGGCATATTATTTTGAGAGAACTCAAATCATCACTGTCAGCAACCAGATTTGTAGCTAACTGATTCTGTCAGTCTAATTTGATTAATAATGGTTTCACCTGAAAATCCTCACAATACAGAAAATAAGCGCAATATGTTCAAGGGTTTTTATCCTTCATGGCACAATGGATATGTTCATCAAAACGTGGGTTAAGATGGTAAATAACTGCTCTTAAAATGGAAAGCAGCTAATTAAGACAAATAAACACAGTTAAAATCCGACAATTGCCATTGCGGTTGGAACAAAAACCAGCATACACAGTAGGGTGCCAGGACCGGGTTTGAGAACCACTGGCATGGGCTACATACAACGTAAAAGATGATGTTAAATTCAACGCAAACAAATATCAAGCCAGTCAAGGAATATATCAAGGAATGTTAGTGCCATACAACGTTTTCAGTCTAGGTCAACTCTGAGGGGGTTACATTATAGAACTTAGCCCCTCAGAGCTAAGTGTAGATGTGGTTTTTTTATTTCGCTGCTTGCATTAATCGTTTGGCTTCCTTCTGATTTCAATTTCAAAATTACTGGCAATATATTGCCTAGAAAGTTGGATATTCTTGCCGGTTCATTTTGCGGATGTGAAATAATGTCATGAACACCACTATGATTGGGTCCCACGCCATAAGTCAGCTAATGGCTGCAGTGTTCTTGCGACAAATTCATATTGTTCAAAACAACCGGCAAGCACATATGATCCTAATCTCTTCTCAACATGGATAAGTGTGCAGCTACACATGTAAAATACAAAGCCATATCATTACTGTTTGACTACATGCTACACATTTGATTTTGGATTTTCATTTTTGCTGAAATTAACAACATCAAGGACTTACCTTTACAGAATCTCGCCGATAAAGTCTGCAGTCTCCATTGCGCTGAAGAAGTCATGCTTTCAGTTTGTAGGAGGAAACTAATGGAGCTTAATCTAGCTATATCGTCAAGGGGAAAAGACTTTCAGATCCAACCTCTACTTTTTCCGGATTTTGATTTGTCAGAACAATTTTAAAAGAGAGATGCCAAGATATTTTAGGAAGAGTTTTTTTGACAGTGAGAAGGGGGTTTAGAATTTAATATTAAAATTTCATGTTGCACAGACAAATGCCTTGCCTGCCCTAGCAACTCGGTGTCATCAGTAACATGGCAGCCGCTGTTACGACATGCTACTTACACAAATAGCAGCAACTAACTAAACCCTATATGTCCTTGACTGGACGTATGCTGGACGTGTTTACATACCCTAATGTTTCTCTTGGTGCCCAAACATCAATTGATACCGACGTAGGTTGAATACAGAATTCTTAATCTAGCCATCTGGACACAAAATGTACAATGTACGTTGCACACCCTGGAATGTTCCTGAACCAAAAATATTCCAGTTTACAATCCAAATGTAATGGCTGGTAGAATCTGGTGGCCAACCGCAGCGGCAAGACAACAGAACAGTACAGACTAAAGACAAATACAGAGCGTAAAAATAAGACAGGAAACGTACTTGCACTTACCAAGGACCTCCAAACATCTGATTACATCGAACCAACAAAAGGAGAGAGAGAGAGAGAGACTTGCGCTTCCAACAGACAAAGATCTAGCCCGGGAACAAAAGAAAGCAAAGCAAGCTCGACAGTACAAAATAAAGGGGAAAAACCTCGGGAACCGAGATAAAGAGATATAGCACCAGACGGTGCCCTGAAAGAGGAAGAAAAGAGAGAAGGATTCCCCTGCTAACAGCACTTTCCTCTTTGCAGCAAATTCCTCCAACAATTCTCTTGCTAGAGACCTTACCGGCTACTGTGCATAGTAACACTGACACTCTAGCACAGGCGGCGAGGCGGAACTTGGGTTTAAATAGAGTCCGGGCGCCGCCCACAATTAATGCCAGCTGGTTAAAGAATCTGATCGTGGGCAAAACGATATCGTCCCAGACGAGAGAAACAAAGAAAGGTCACCAGGCTCCAAAAACCATGAAATTTCCAATTTATACAGAGTCTGGGGAAGCACTGCCCCAGTGCAATCAGCCAGCTGGGTCAAGAATCTGATTGAAAAGGAATTTGAGATCGTCCCGGGACGATAGCCACAAAGTAAAGTCCAAAACACACGCACACAAACATCCAGAACCGTGACACCAAATCCACGCTATAAGCTGCCTTTTACCACGAGGAAAGAGAAAGATTTTAATTCCCCACCATTTCAAAGCTATTTGTGTATCTTCTGCCATAAAGAGCATACGCACTCCAAATCTCGCTTTTTCACGCCCTTATACTGAAAGGGTCTATAGGTCGTTGTTTGCCGCGGTACTTCATAAAAAAGACTCAATTCCTTACCTGTACAAGCGTCGTGAACGTTAAGCGCACTGACCGAAATGGTTGCGTCCAGAGGGAAGTAAATAAACTTGTGACAAATTTAGATTTATAAAGCTGCTGGGATATTTGGTTGTCCACTGGACAACTTTGTTTGTAGTTTAGGTTATCCTGTCTAGACAACAGGATACCGGCTTATTTCGAACGCTGAATACTACAACAGTAAGCATGAATCAATAATAAATTCATATGTAAAACTACAGTTTAATTGAATGTAAATTTAAGTCTTGCTCTGTACTCCAAATTTATGGTGATTTTCTCTGTTTGTTCAGACATCTGGAATTGCAAAAAAAAAAAAACCCATTAATGGCTGACTGTGCTTTTTTGTCTTCTGTGTTGTGACTGCTGCTCTCAAAACTGCCCCAGAATGCAATTTGCTGATTCTTGGGAACAGGGTTCCCAACTCTCAGAAAGTGATGGTAAATACATAAGTTCTCTCGTGAAAATTGGCCTGGTTACCCCCAGTCTCCAGCCCCCCCACCCCCCCAACCCCCAGCAGTCATCCCTGCAGCCTCCCTTTAATAATCGCAGGGTGCTAAGAGGCATATGGAGTGCTGCAGAAGAGCTGTTTCTCCAGCGATTTTCAGAACGCTGCTATTCGCTTCAGGATTTGGAGTCCCTGCTGTGGCCGTTTCTGCACTCTAATCCTGCTCACCATTTGCAACCCTCTCTGCTTCTCCCTCGTCCAAGAAAGGTACAAAGAAAAAGCTACAACATGTAGCCAGGCTTTCTTCTCTCCGTCTACCTCAGAAAAACAATCGCACCTGAGCCCCAGTGTGCTTGATAATAACCTTCTATCTCAAAATCTTCATTTCTTAGCTTTCTCTGCTGGGTACCCCTTTTCTGGGCACACAGACACTTCTGAAAAACCCTCATGTCCTCTGAGCTGTGTATCGCTGCTGCACAAGGGGATTACGGACACAAACCAAGCAAGCATCTAATATAATTTTACGTCATGTGAAGTCTCATCAGGAACTCCATGTTTAGTCTTCTTAAAGTTAAGCAGCGTGTGGAAGTTTCCAGCTTTGTGCACCATTCTGGGACATAACATTGGGAAAAGGTTATAACAGTAAGGTATTGGAAATTGATTTTGTAAGGATATTATACTGCTGAATTCCTCAAGTACAAAACCCAAAACCAGTGAAGTTGGAAGTTGTGTAAATCGTAAATAAAAACAGAATACAATGATTTGCAAATCCTTTTCAACCTATATTCAATTGAATACACTGCAAAGTCAAGTTACTTAATGTTCGAACAGGTAAACTTTGTAATTTTTTGCAAATATTAGCTCATTTGGAATTTGATGCCTGCAACATGTTTCAAAAAAGCTGGCTCAAGTGGCAAAAAAGACTGAGAGAGTTGAGGAATGCTCATCAAACACTTATTTGGAGCATCCCACAGGTGAACGGGCTAATTGGGAACAGGTGGGTGCCATGATTGGGTATAAAAGCAGCTTCCCTGAAATGCTCAGTCATTCAAAAACAAGGATGGGGCGAGGGTCACCACTTAGTGAACAAATGCGTGAGCTGATTGTCGAACAGTTTAAAAACAACATTCCTCAACGAGCTATTGCAAGAAATGTAGGGATTTCATCATCTACGGTCCGTAATATCGTCAAAAGGTTCAGAGAATCTGGAGAAATCACTGCACATAAGGGACAAGGCCGAAAACCAACATTGAATGCCCGTGACCTTCGATACCTCAGGCGGTACTGCATCAAAAACTGACATCAATGTGTAAAGGACATCACCACATGGGCTCAGGAACACTTCAGAAAACCACTGTCAGTAACTACAGTTCGTCGCTACATCTGCAAGTGCAAGTTAAAACTCTACAATGCAAAGCGAAAGCCATTTATCAACAGCACCCAGAAACGCCGCCGGCTTCGCTGGGCCTAGGCTCATCTACGATGGACTGATGCAAAGTGGAAAAGTGTTCTGTGGTCTGACAAGTCCACATTTCAAATTGTTTTTGGAAACTGTGGACGTCGTGTCCTCCGGACCAAAGAGGAAAAGAACCATCCGGACTGTTATAGGCGCAAAGTTCAAAAGCCAGCATCTGTGATGATATGGGGGTGTATTAGTGCCAAAGGCATGGGCAACTTACACATATGTGAGGGCACCATTAAAGCTGAAAGGTACATACAGGTTTTGGAGCAACATATGTTGCCATCCAAGCAATGTCTTTTTCATGGACGCCCCTGCTTATTTCAGCAAGACAATGCCAAGCCACATTTTGCACGTGTTACCATAGCATGGCTCCGTAGTAAAAGAGTGCGGGTACTAGATTGGCCTGCCTGTAGTCCAGACCTGTCTCCCATTGAAAATGTGTGGCGCATTATGAAGCGTAAAATACGATAACGGAGACCCCGGACTGTTGAACAACTTAAGCTGCACATCAAGCAAGAATGGGAAAGAGTTCCACCTGAAAATCTTCAAAAATTGGTCTCCTCAGTTCCCAAACGTTTACTGAGTGTCGTTAAAAGGAAAGGCGATGTAACACAGTGGTAAAAAGGCCCCTGTGCCAACTTTTTTGCAATGTGTTGCTGCCTTTAAATTCTATGTTAATGATTATTTGCAAAAAAAAATAAAGTTTCTCAATTTGAACATTAAACATCTTGTCTTTGCAGTGTATTTAATTGAATACAAGTTGAAAAGGATTTGCAAATCATTGTATTCTGTTTTTATCTACGATTTGCATAACGTGCCAACTTAGCTGTTTTTGGGTTTTGTACAAGCCATAGAGAATGTGGGATCTCATCAAACATTACTGATATACTACATTTCTGATCAGTACATTGTCATATAGTTACGCTCCACCTGATTTTGGGTCAATTCATAAAATGGGGTCACAAGTATGTGACATGCAAGTCACTGAAAAATCTAACCA
Organism: Gymnothorax reevesii; assembly: GCA_029721435.1. Classification (NCBI taxonomy): domain Eukaryota; kingdom Metazoa; phylum Chordata; class Actinopteri; order Anguilliformes; family Muraenidae; genus Gymnothorax; species Gymnothorax reevesii. The sequence goes on along the minus strand of CM056589.1, from coordinate 2,074,956 downwards.
ACACTGAAATGAGCCGTCCTGCCTTCTTCCATCAACCATCCCCAAAACACAAATAATAGTAGAAAGATAAATCCAATCGTGGCTTTTATGGACTTAGAGAAAAGGCCCATTCGTACTATTTTTAGACCAACCTATTTTATTTGAATGTAACATGTAGAGAAAGAGACCCGATTTAGAGTTTTCAGTTTTGGTTGCTGTTTTTCAAAGTTTTGGTTGCTCTTTACTCGAAAAGGAATTGACAGTCTCGCAGAGCATATTTCTTTTTACATTTCCGGCTTCATATTTTATCGTATGAACACAATTATTTGCAATGGGAAGCCGTTTTATGGGCATGGTTCTAAACATAACAGGGCTGGACGCTACATGTTACTTTAGCAACGACTACTTTCAATGGAAATTTTCTGTGTCAGATATGAATTGGGAGTGATATTGAGAAGAGATGGGAAGAAACAGTCAAAAGGAATAACTCAACACAAAAATTGGCAGGATGACTGCAAAAATAGGCTTTATTTCATAAAAATAATGCGGAACAGTAAGTAATGTCACACTGGGAGGTGATTTTGTGTCCTGTGGTGATAGATTTTTTTCTTTTTTTAATCACACTGTTTAATGAAGGCACATCATTTTGTCTTTGGTATATGGTGACGGAATATCCGTTGCTATGGTGGGTTCTCGCCTCAACTGCTGGAAAAACAACACAGCTCTGGTGCCTTTATTGTCACACTACGGTTTGTGACCCCATTTCATGTAGTGACCCAGTTACAAGTTTGTCGATGCTCATATAATGGGACTGCCTACCGGTTGACGACTGATATGGTCATTCCGGGAGATTTGCTCATGTAGCCGGCCTTGAACAGCCGAGTTCTGCTATCTGGGTTTTTTGATAGATATATGAGTTTTTGCTCTCTAGCTGCGCATACTCTCTCGCAGTGATTTTAAAGGGCCACATGGACCTGGCTGAGTTCTCTCTGTTGAACTGTGATCACGGTAATATATGAAAAGGACAATCAAGCATTAGGTGGAGAAACTCTGTTAGGCATAACTGTATTATTGTCAGTGGACTCACTTAATGCAGTAATGAATAACTGCAACTGGCTTCTTCCAGTCAACATCATGCTGACTTATTTCGGATCCGACAGGTTTGAAACTCTTATTTTTTATAGAAGGAATATATAAATCATGGGAAAGTCTTCAAACACTCGGTCTCCTTTTTCTCCTGCCTCCAGGCTGTGTAAGCCACCACACAGCAACTCTTCCAGAGATGGCAATGCACCACACGGCCAACACAACAAATATCCCGCTGAAGTTCAGAAAGTTGATAACTTGATAGCAATCTATTAAACCACTAAATATCAGCTGGCGTACAAATTCTTCGTATTTGTGCAGAGTACAAATACGAAGAATAGAATAAAATAAAATAAACACGTGACTTGATCAAAACGTAGGTTAAGGCTGGTCCAGTTGTGGTCTATGTGCAAAATTGTGGGAAGTTAGTACATAAGTGCACTAATAAGTACAGTTGGCTGTCTGGCTGACCCATGAAGTAACTTTGTCACACACTCTTCCTCTCAGCCTCAGACATCTGCAGTGCACAACTTTTTTTGGCAATTTTATTTATACCAGTGGTTCCGAAATGATGGGCCATGAGGCAAGCCCAGGTGCGCCATTGGACTTTACGACGACTCTAAATTATCATCATAATGCAGTGGGAGATCAAGCGCAGTGCTATGCGAATAGAAAAATACATATGAATAGTTTCATCGTAAAACGGAATAAACACCACTTTTGACACCACATCAACTAATCACAGCGATATATTCACTCGATGGAGGATTCTACACTGTCATCAGGCTCCGATTGTCCAGTGATTCTTGTTTCAGGTGAAAATATAAACAGTATATGAGCGCCATTTCTATGCTGCAAGCTCTGTGGGAAAGAAGATTGACTAATTTATCCGTTGAACATGTTTTGCATCAATGGACAGTCTTCTCCCCGTTGACTGAGTTTTTAGCCGCATTGAGCTGCGGATTCGCATGCGGAGGGGAATTACAAATTATTAGCCATGGAAACAGGGAAATGTGGACGTCTATGATATTGACCTGCAGGCATTTGACTTCAAATAGCACTTCTGTGGATATGCAGCGTTTTGCCAAATAATCACAACAACGTTCAATTTTACACAAAATTCAATATTCTTTGATTTAATTACATCATGAGAAAGTGTTTTAACTTGTTTCGCAAAAGCTCTTCTGTGCTTGATTTTTCCCTGGACAAAACTCACCATATTTATAAAAATGCTGCATATGATGATGAAATCAATGGTATATTGTGTTGCTATTAGATGGCTATAACTCTTTCCTGTGATTTAATTGATTAGTGCAAGGCCACAAGATGCAAATTGTGTCCTAAATTTAACGTGTACCTAGAAGTTTGTCCTTAACCCCCTTACGAAAAATTATTATCGAAAATGTAATTCCTAAATAATTCTCCATTTGAATTTCAAAATATGTTGCTTTGCTGGAATAATTTTCCATAGTCTCTATGTCACAAATGTTGAGTTATACAGCCGTAACAGGCTCGTGAATAACTGGAAAAATTGGCATTTTTTTGTATTCTGCGCAAAGGGGTTAAGGATTTCTTGGTGCGGACCTGCTTCCCACTAAGTGGGTAGCCAGTAAGATAGCTAGCTAACATGACAAGATTGGAAACAGAAGTCCCAATAAGGTTTTGACACTTCGTAATAATAATAATAATAATAATAATAATGATTTTTTAATAAGAAAATAAGAAAGTGATCTGGCTTTCCCATGACAAATTGAGCATCCGCCACTCTCACCAAAGCAATTAAGAGAAAAATTTTGTGACCTAGCTGTCTTGAATGGGTTTATTGTTGCTTTGAGGCAATTTTACAGAGAGAACCCTGGAGTTATTAATAAATATTTCATGAGTTGTATATACTGGTAGGTGTTTGAAAAATGTATTTGGCATTACTAAATTAAATTAACATTTACAGAATAATGAGTGAAAACAGAATGATAAGAGTGATACAGATGCTATTTTTGCAGTTATAAATACCTCGATGTCTCGAGACTTCGGCTTGACCTTTGGTGTGCCGTGGACACAAAGTTGGAAAACCACTGATTTATACAAATTGTATAAATGGGGCCTTCTTGTCTTTTGGCAAAATAGAAATGTTAGTGATAACAATATTTGTAACACTACTCCCACTAAAGTTGTAATATTCACCTAGGTACACTGTTGAAGTTGTGGTAAATTGGTAAATTTGAGTTTCGGTTCAACTAACTCCTTAGTTGTTGATTCGATCAAGTATTTTTGAATATCAAAGTGTGTATTTGATCGGATAGTGTCTTCAAGATGTAGAGGAAAAGGATCTTTCAGGAAGTCCAACAAAACTTAGTTGTCAACTTTCAAGGCCTAAATCGCCATTTTAGTTTTGAGATGACTTGCCGACCAGGGAAAAGTGGCCATGTGATAGCTTGAGACAAAGCCAAAAATTTTGTCTCAGACAAAATGTGAAAATATTGACAGCTATATTTTTCCTTTCTTTTAGACACAGGGTAACAAAACAGTCTTGTGAAATGTTGTTGTTGGCATTGAACAACAAAAGTTATTCCAGCTCTGAAAGGTGTTCTGTAATTGTTTGCCAGCAATGTTAATGATCCCAGCTCGGTCACGTTTTGCATCAGTATATGATGGATGCGATCCTCCTCCCTGCTTCAGGTCAATTTTCCCTCTTTAATGGCGGAGTTTTGCAGTTTGGAATCTTATTAAAATTGCGTTCTAGATTCTTTCAGTGGAGTGGGGTGTGTCCTGTCACAAAATAACATTTGGCCATTTTTATAAGTTCAGGTAGCAGACCAAAATGTCTTGAAGGTACCATCATACAGTGTTTTCCCCTTTGGTAGGTATGGTTTTGAGAGTATGAACCAGCATGCTCTGTGTCGGTGCTAACACTGTCTCTGTGATAACTCTGTCTCTGCGCTAAAACTCTCTCTGTGCTCACTCAGTCTCTGTGCTAACGTTGTGTCTCTGCTCACTCTCTGTGCTAACACTGTGTCAGTGCTAACACTGTCTCTGTGCTAACTCTGTCCCACTGTCTCTGAGCTAACTTGTCTCTATGGTAACACTGTCTGTGCTCACTATGTCTCTGTGCTAACACTGTCTCTGTGATCACTCTTTCTCTGTGCTAACTCTGTCTCTGTGCTAACACTGTCTCTGTGCTAACTCTGTCTCTGTGCTAACTCTGTCTCTGTGCTCACACTGTCTCTGTGCTCACTCTCTCTCTGAGCTAACTCTGTCTCTGTGCCAACACTGTCTCTCCGGTAACACTGTGTCTGTGCTAATTCTGTCTCTGTGCTCTCTCTCTGTGTGCTAACACTGTCTCTGTGCTTACTCTGTCTCTGCGCTAACTCTGTCCCACTGTCTCTGTGCTCACTCTGTCTCTGTGGTAACATTCTCTGTGCTAACTCTGTCTCTGTGCTAACTTGTCTCTGTGCTAACTCTGTTTATGTGCTAAGACTATCTCCGTGTTTACTCTGTCTCTGTGCTAACACTGTCTCTGTGCCCACTCTGTCTCTGTACTAACACTGTCTCTATGCTAACACCCTCTCTGTAGTCACTCTTACTCTGAGCTCAATCTCTCTCTGTGCTCTGTCTCTGTGCTAACACTATGTTTGTGCTAACACTGTCTCTGTGCTAACACTGTGTCTGTGCCCACTCTGTCTCTGTACTAGCACTGTGCCTGTGCTTACTCTGTCTCTGTGCTAACACCCTTTCTGTAGTCACTCTTTCTCTGTGCTCACTCTCTCTCTGTGCTCTGTCTATGTGCTAACTCTGTCTCTGTGACAACACTATCTCTGCAGTAACACTCTCTGTGCCAACTCTGTCGGTGAACGGCGTGTATGGAGGGGAGGGCATCGCGCATGCAAACCCACATCATTACATTACACTAATGGCTCAGTGGGCGTCTCTATTAAAAGAAAAACATCAAAGAACATGGCTGGAGTCGCCCTTTTACAATCAACCTTGAGCAAAAACAAGTCAGGAGATTGTAATATGATGCTGTTCACTCTGCTAATGGAATGACTATTGACTGACTGCAATGAACACTGCAGATTACAATTATTAGTATTAGAATAGCCATTTCATAGATTACTGATAACTTATTGGTGCTTTCTGGTGAAGCTCAGTTTCTCTGAGAGTCAATCATCATGTAAATGCAAGGTAGTGTGAGTGAGAGAAAAATAACTGAGTGAAAGCTTGTGTGCCTAATAAATTCTTGAAGAGTGAAAATGACATGACCAAAGTGCCATACCTAAACAGATAGTCCATTGAGCATTCATCTCTGAAAAAGAAAATGCAGTTCTGTGGGTTTGCCTGGTGCCTCTTGAGGCCGCGGTGCCCCTGAACATGTGCCCAGCTGCCCGATAGGTCAATCAGCCTTTGCCTACAAGCGATTCAGCCTCCATCAGGCTATCAAGCATGTTTTAGGACCGTGGAGGGAATCTGCTGCTCCCACAGCAAACAGAATCAACATGCAAACTCCTGTGAGAAAGACTGCTGGCTAAGTCTGAACTAGGTTTGGGCCGATTGACGATCGAATCGGCAATCGCCGATGGTTGGGCTCCATGGCTATTGCCAGTTTACCTGCCGATGCCCCGTGCCCCCGTTCACTGTCACTTTTCCCATGCTTCTAAAATAGCAGCGCTATGTTCCAGAGCCACGACAAGCCTTGTTCCGTTCCGTGGCGCTGACCTGACACTCACACTCAGGTGCAAAGAATTTATCTTGCACTCAATGCACTGGAGCTTTGCGATCTATTCATATTTTGGCCCAGAATTGAGCTTGTAAGTGAGATGGTCACCAAGCCTCGTCCCTTATCTGAACCGCTATTATATTACCGTATATTAGCGTATGCAGGAAAATGAATGGGAAATGAAAATAGCAGGGGAGAGCGGGGCGGGTTGGGCCACGGGGTGCGTTGGGACTTGACAATTTCAAGGTGATCCACCTTACAATACAGACGTATTTTTGTGATTTCAGCCAAACCCAGAAGAAGGTGGGATGATTCAAAAACGTCTGCGAATTTCATTGGTGATTGTTGTTTTTTACCCCATGTAAGTCAAAATTTTTGCCGGAAGTGTTTTTCTATGTCCGCCTTTTATATACACGTCACAAAATCCAAACAAACACCGTTTTCATGAGTAGTCTAATGGCTACAAGACAGCATGAAACATTAAAACTATTCTAACTAGCAGTGAGTGACAGCTAGCTAAATATGCAGTCTGCTGTCGGTGGGGCTCTGTGGGACACTGTGTCCCAACACGCCCCCCAACCTTCAATCAATGAGGGAATAGCAATTTTATTTATCTTTATTGACAGCATGCGAAATAGAAAGTGCACCAGTGAGAGAGGGAGATCTAGGGAGATCCTAGAAAGAGCAGCCAGGGATGTCGAGAGAGGCATGACAGTTCGTGGGGTGGCAAAATCTTATGCCATCAGTTAGACCTCTCTGGCACGTTACGTAAGTAGGAGGAGGGCCTTACAGGCAGCAGGCACACAACATGTCCAAGTGAAAATGTATTGTTCTTTTCTATTGTTTTTAAGATATTATACAACACTGGCCCAACATGCCCCACCCACGAGGCACGTTAGGAAATTTGCACACCCGGCACTTTCAGTATTAAAAGTTTCAGTATTCAGTATTGTTTAATATACGTGTGTATATATGCATAGTTTTAAAATAAATGAGCGTAATGAAAAAAGTGACCCAACCTGCCCTGCTGTCCCCTACGCAATATCTTGTTTAGCGTCAGGATGGGAACCAGCGAGCTGTTGGCAGGTTTTACTCGGATGTGGGTTTGTTGGTTTCACAAATTTATAAAACTTTTCCGCATTCGCAAGTATTAATGACATTAAAGAGATGTTCAGGCTAAATATTTGGTGGTTGAGTGACCTCAGGGTTCATACTCATTTTAAATATTTTGGTGGTAAAAAAGTCCTGTGGCTGAAGGGAAAAAAAAGACTGTGGCGACAGCCCAATAGCCGGATCATATACAGGTACCTACTACCAGGACTGATGGACATCAGACACGATCTTCGGATAGATGCCTCCAACAACTTTTATTCATATTCTGTACCTTGGATGTACGTTTTGAATGCTAAGAGGCTGACGGGACTGTTTTAGTGCATACAAAAGTACTCTTACACAGGCTCTCACAGCAAAATATTAAATAGGCTAAGTTATCTAGCCAGCAAGTCACGGTAGCAACTAGCTTCCTAGCTTTTTATGACTACAATACAAAGTAAAATAAATATTTTAGCTAAGCTAGGTAGACTGCAGATATAACCGTAAGCAAACAGATCCTTCCTTTTACATGGTTACATCCACGTTAGTGAAATTGCCGGCTGCTCATATGTAAATATGGTATTGTGGCGAGCATTTTTATTAACTCCCCTCCCTCTGGTCAGCTATTAGTTACCCCGTTGGCCGAAAATTTCGACCCATTAAATCTGTGTTCGGCACCGTCATTAAAGCGCATCGTGGCTTATAAAAAAGGGTTATTTGGTTACGTTTAATGCGATTTTGTTTAGCTGTAAATCCGTTCTGTTTCTAGTAGTCCTCATGCTCCCTTTTCTTTATTTTCTCATTTAAAACCAAAGGATTTATGAAATCGTCACCTGTCTAACGCCAAAACTGACAACAATTCCCAAATCGGCCAGTAATAATAATAAGCTTTTTTTTCGATTTAAGCAGCTATTAGGCGTTGGATAGCAAAACAGGGCTATGGTGAGAGGAGGAGTTTCCAAAGAAAATCTTATTTTCTTTCTTGTTTGACCATATTGGCTCTGTAATGCGAATAGAAGCCACTAGATGGCAGTATTGACCTTTCTTATGTTAAGCCCAGACTGGAGCTAGGTTTGGGCATGTCTTGGGCATGTCTGGGACAAGTCCTAGAGAATTAAAAAAAAGAGGTCTAAATGTGGGAGGGGTCTGCAAAAGAGTATATAAGGAGGAAAATTGAGGGAGTGGAGTAGTAGGAGAAATTGCAAGGAGAAGGATACATGTGACCAGACCTGTCACTCTTTTCAAGACCTGTGAAGCTTTTAGTGGATTTTTGCCTGTGTTGGAGCATTTTCCTCACCCAGGACATCACCAAGCCACCCAACCAAAGGGACTGTAAATATTTTTGTTCTTGTATTTATCAATCTTTTTCAGTAGAGTAGATGGTAGATTAGTTAAAAGTCTCTGATTAAATTTGTTTAAGTTTTAAAATTGTGTTTGTCATCCTTTGCTGTCATATAAGTAATAACAAATTGGGGCCATAACAGCTCAATAGGCTCGAGTGGGCACAGTTGCGATAACCTCCCCGCAGACGAAAGAATTGTCAATCGCCGATGCTATGACTGGTAGATGGGACGATGCTGCTGCACAAACGATGACGCAAGCCTAGTCTGCACCCACAACCCTCTACTACAATATCAAGCTGTCTTAATAATGGAATAATGATAAAAAATAAAAGATGAAGGCATAATTAAATAAAATTAATAATAATGAAATAATTGATACATACTGTATGTGTTCCCTTAGGTATTCTAATTAGCACTCTCTGTGTTGCATCAAAGAGGGAAGGGCACGTTTCAGATTCTGCCCATGGTTGCTGCAGGCTTTATGAGAAATTATGAGGCAACAAGAAATATTCAGTATCTGACTGCCCTTCCGCATATTCACCTTCTCGCCTTTTAAATGCTAATGTTTCATTCTTTCCTTTTTGCTACTCTGATATTTAGATACAGCGGCTGGAAAGAAAACAAACCAAAGATGGTGTTTCCAATCCCATCCAATTGTGTTTGAATATTATACATTTTCTCAAAAGGGATTCTGAATGCGCTTGTGATGATAAGAAAGAACCATTAATAATTTTTGTTATGTTAATTAAGGAGTTGATTAACAGCCAAAAAAACTATTTGAATAGCAACAAAAAGCCAGTCTTCCTGATAATATATCAAAGCCATAAATAAACATTCCCTTTACAGACCAAGTGAGGACAAAAGATCTAAATGAAAAATAAAGGGCATGAATAATTTGGAAGCCCAGACTTTCTGAGCCAGTAAACATTGTATGGTTTATTTTCACTGCAGTAACAAATGCAGATGTTAATCTGCCATTGAAACTCTACAATGGCATCACTTCTGGCCAGTGGTTGTGGTTGGTTATAGCACTGAAAATACAGCAGGCAGGAAAGGTGTCATGATTTAGTATCCTGCACATAGATCTTCAGTTCACTGCGGATATCTCAGCATCCTGAACAGAAAACATAGCATTAATGTAAAAAATATTCATATTTAGTTGCCAGCCTGGGGTGGCTGCAACACCATGTGGTGAAAAGATGAAAAACTACTACTCTTCTAACCAACTTCAAAGGGCCACTGGCTTTTTTTAAATGTCCAAAATGTCATGCAACTGAAAAAGATTAAAAGCAAGATAAAAAAATAACTCTTGGTTAAAAAGAAAAAATCTGATGCAGTTGTTCTTAAAATGTCTTTTACAGTTTTATTTTCGCCTGGAGCGCGGCTGTTTTACGGAGTGCATGATGTGATGGTTTTGCCACAGCTGAAGTGATTACAAGTCCTCGCAGCTGTGGCCCTCCCCATTTATGGGGCTAGATGATGCCCTCTAGTGGACAGCACCTGTAATATAGCTCCCTTCTGTCAACTGCAAAACACACTAAACACTTGATATTAGAAATTTTTTTTAAATATTTTTTTTGGATTCTCTCCTTTATTTGATACTTATACAGAGAGTGACAGGAAGGTGGGGAGAAGAATGGGGGAAGAGGTACGGTAAATGACCCGAGCCGGAATCGAACCCGGGTCGGAGCAGGAAGGACACGATCTTTATGATGCGCGCGCTTAGACCGATGTGCCTCTGGGGCATACTGGTATTTGAAACTTTTACAAAGGTATAACGATCACCTGCACACCTGCCTATTTTTGCAGTTTTCCACTCAACCAATCATATGGCAGCAAAGCAGAGCACTGCGCAGAAACAGGTCAGGAGCTTTAGTAAATGAAAAAATCAAACATCAAAATCCAGAGAAAACAAATATTATCTCAGAGATTTTGACTGAGTTATTGGTGCCAGAGGGGTTTGAATATTGCATGCCTGATCTCCTGGGATTTTCATCCACAACAATCTCGAGTTTACACAGAATGGTGCGAAACACACACAAATAAAAACTCCACTCTAATGAGCAGCTGTTCTGTGGACAGAATGGGCTTGATGATGAGGGAGGTCAGAGGAGAATGACCTCTGGTGCAGCAGATTGAAAGGCTGCGGTAACTTTGAAAGCCACTTTTTACAGCTGTAGTGAACAGAAAAACATAGTGGAATGTTCAACTCAAGACTTGGCTAAAACAGCAGAAGACCACATTGGTTACTACTCCTGCAGCCAAAAAATGAAATATTCGGTGGTAGTCATTCTGGATCATCAAAACTGGACGGTTGAAGACTTGAAAAACATGCCTACTGTGGCTCACAGGTGGTGGGGTTAGGAGTTTGCATCAACAGCGTGAGTCCGCTGAACTAACCTGCTTTTTGTTGAGAGCTCAGGCTGCTGGTGATGTTTTAATAGTTTGGAAATGTTTACTCATTACACTCTCTGCCCCTGAGTACCAATCCATCTTAATTTGAGTGTCACAGCCTATCTGATTATTATTGGTGACACTGAGCAACACTTTATGGCCACAATTTATTATAACCTTCTAATAGCTGCTTCCAGCATGATAATGAACTTTGTCACAAGGCAAAAGTCATCTCAGCCTTGCAGTGAGTTCAGTGTATTTCAGTGGCCTTGCCATCCACAAGAAAGGAATCCCATACAACACCTTTGGGATGTGGCAGAACGGGCCATGAATTAGCAGCTGACAAACCTGCAGAAGCTGTGATGCAATCATGTAAAAGTGGAGGAAAATCTAAAAGCAACTGTTTCCCAGTTCGATTTTCAAAACTGCGTTTTCTGTTTCCGTGTTAATCCTTTTCCGCGTTTCTCCACGTGTGATGATAAACTGAGATGAAACAGGGATCTGAGCCAAACTTTGCAGAACCTCAGTGAATTTGTATCCGGCTATCAATAACGGTTCTGTAGGTCGCGCTTCAAGCTTCAAATTAAATTTTGCATGAAACAGGCAAGATCTTTCAACCTAATGAGGACATGGCAAAGGACAAAAAAACAAGCATGTAATTGTTGGTAAATGCTGTAAAACTACTAATAGCATGTCCTCATACAAATGAATAATACGAATTAAAAAGGAAGGAAAATAAATTATAATACACTGACGTTATCTTATTTTACTGGACGGCTAAGAGTTTTGGGCGCTCAAAACATTTGGGTGTAACATATGCATTGTTTACAGTAGGCTCTTCAGATGTGTGATGCTGCTTAATTGATATTATTTACAGTCCTTAACTGTATGGGTGTTGATGAACATTTTAGCATCACTTTCAGTAATAAAGCCGATTCTCTCCCGCTGCAAAAGAAGAGAAAAGACATCTGCTTTCTTTAGCGCGGCGCTCGGTGACACTGGGAGCAGCAGCAGCTGTTGTTTATGGCGCTGTCAGTCTCTCTGAAATCGTATTTGCGCCCGGGTGCGGCGCACATACCTGCCTCGCCCTCTTCATTAGAGCCGTGTTCATTTCCCTTCAATGTGAGCGAACAGAAGAAGGGAAGTGTCGCACTCGGGGACGGCTCGTTAATTAGAAGAGCTGGCAGCCAAACTCCTTAAAGCTGAAATGAGCTTGTCAGCGCATTGACGCTTATTGCAGCTGAAACTCTTTCTTTCTCTGTCTCTTTTCTCTCTCATTCTCTCTTGCTCACGCTCACTTTAAGTTCTCACAGGAGCAGTGTGCATTTGCCCCACATAAAAACATCTATTTCTTTTGGAAGAAGCGTTAAAAATTGAGGGAGCGTGTGGATTTTCATTTTCTTGTGTGTCAAGTGAACAATTTTGACACTGAACCATATCATATAACGTTAGTAAAAGCTCACAAATTAGACCTATCAGTGGTGGGCAAACTAAGGCCTGGGGGCCAAATGTGACCCTCTGCTCCGATTCATGCGGCCTGCCATGAAGTCAAAAAAATGAAATTGAATGTGGTCTGTTCTTACATATAATCTAATTCTACATATCCATTGCATAGCATGGTTTCAGAACGGGTGTGTCATATTTGTTAATGACATCATCAAACAGTGTACTGCATATGACACTGCAGGTTTTCAGTTGCTCTTTCACTGGAAACAGGTTAGAAACTGGTGCTCTTCATTTTGCATTGGCCCCTTGCCTTGGAATCTTATATTTTTTAGTATGCGGCCCTCAAACAGAAAAGTTTGCCCACCCCTGCACTAAATGTTGGCCTGAAGAGGTAAAAACAATCTTGACGCATTGGTTTAATGATCACTCCTACATATGTAATAATAAATGACATTTTAGTCTTTTGAAAACATGGATATTAAAGACTTTGTTTTGATTGTATTTTTAATTATTTCAGGAGGGCACCAAGGAACTTAATTTAAAGAACATGCTCTCTGTATCAATGGATGGCCCCTCAGTGAATTGGAAATTCATGGATCTCCTACAACACGAACATGGAGAACAGTATGGTGGGATTCAACTCCAAGTGGTCGGAAGCTGTGGTCTCCACACCCTGCACAATTCGTTTAAAGGCGGATTTGAGGTGTGGCATGTAGAAAAGGTGCTGAGATCCCTCCACTATCTTTTCCATAATGCCCCAGCAAGGAGAGAGGATTTCACATCTGCAACACTGCCTCATCACATTCCCATTACTCTTCTGTGGCCATCGTTGGCTTGAAAATTTACCTGCTGCAGAGAGGGCCATTGAAATTTGGCCCTCTATTGAGAAGTTTGTTGACTTGGTGGAATCAAAGAAGGTAAAGAACCCTGGGAATGCCTCATTCGACACCCTCTTGGAGGCAACAAAGGAAATTAATTACACTTCTTCATGTTCATAGCGAGAGCATTTCAACCATTTCTGGAAAAATATCAAACAGATGCTCCCATGATGCCCTTCTTGTGGAAAGACTTGGAGGATTTGATATGGGTAATTATTTGTCATAATGCGCAACACCTTTTAATGCACAGACATGCACCGATCTAACTCAAATATGTATTTTGTTTGTATATTTTACGAGAGCCTTCTCAAACGATTCATTTGTTGGTGAGACTTAATGTCACAGACCACAAGCTTTGGCTTAGCCCAAAAGATGTTGACATTGGCATGGGTGCAGCAGCTCTTATCAAGGTGGATATATTCTGTAGTATTGAAAAGAACAGTATGCAAGTTTGTGGCCAAAACTGGTACTGCAATCACATTCTAAATTCTACAGAGCATAGTATCCTCACCTCCTCCTACCAGACAAGCGTTTGCATAGGTTGCCAAAACACATAATATACACATAGTAAACACAAAACGTCAACACAAGTTGAGGGCTGCAAGTTCACCTTTGTAATGGCAATATTCAGGCTGGATTACTGTTGTCAGTGATAAAAGTATTTTAAATAATCATGATTCCTTAATGTCTTGTGATATATCAAAGCCATTTTATGATTCATTTTAATTCATTTCTTACATACGGTTCCTTTAAGTAGTTCACAGTGACATGTAGCTAGATAACATTAATGACTCAACTTGTGTGCTTGTGTGTGCCTTTGGCATTTCCTGAAAAGGGCCATTAATCTCTGTGTTATGCTAAGTTATTGCATACTATGTAGAGGGACAGAAATCTTGTAGATTTGACAGTCCATTGCTTTTTTCCTGTCAGGGACTGTCAGAACCCAAGGGCAGGGTAAGCCAGCTGAATGCCCTATAGTTCAAAAAAGAGTGCCAGGGTGCACTTTCAGAAATATGTAAGAAGGCACTGGATAAGTGCCCTCTAAAATATGCCACTGTCCACAAAATGATGTGTCTGGACCCACAACAAATGTATTCCAACCCTGACTAATGCCTGAAGAAACTGAAGTGCCTCATTGAGAAGTTTGTACTGGACAAACAGTTGAAAGGCGGCATATCTTCTGGTAAATTATAGGAATAAGAAATAAATAGGGCAGGTTGGCATGAATTGAGTGTAAACCAATGAGCTGTAGAACCCAGGCAGTTTTTGTAGTAAAAATATAATTTATGGAAGGGATTAACAAAAAATTTGCGGAATTGTTGCGGATTTGATGTTGAGATGCAGATTTCTTTTACTTTTAATTCATACTGACTCTCCTTTATACATCCTTACAGGTGATGTTATTTCTCAACAGTTTGAGAAGGCTCTTTCCAATGAGGCCAGATCACTGGAATTTGCTAATTTCCAGCCCTCCGTGTCCAGGGTTGACACTTTGCTATCAGAGAATCTCAGTTCCTACACTGATCTGTGGAACTTCTGCAAGAAGTTACTACTCCTATCACATGGGCAAGCTGAAGTGGAGGGGGTTTCACCTTTAACCAAGGAGTGGAGACGTGCGACATGTCTGAGGAGACAGTTGTTATTCAAAGGCTCATCTGTGATCAAGTGAAAGTTTGTGGGGGGGTGACACAAGTGCCTCTTACAAAAGAGCTGATCAGTCATTGTGCCTCAGCACGGAGCCGTTACCAGGCACACTTAGACGAAGAAAAAAAGAAGAGAGAGAAAGAAGAAAACTCCAAGAAAAGAAAATATGTGGAGGATGATCTTAGTGAGGTAAAGAAAAAGTCTTTTCTCGAAATGTGCTCATCCTTGGAGAAGGATGCAGATGGGCTTGCAGAGCAAGCAGAAAGTTCTGCTGGCAGTAAAATGGCCACACTTATCACAGAATCCAACTGTTTGAGGAGACGAGCTAAAGATAAACGTAAAGAACTGACCGAGGTGGATGCAGAAATTGAAAAAAAGATTGCAGAATTGACTAAACTTTCATGAGGGCTTTGAGTATGAGAACTTGGTGATTTATTTGAATTATTTCTTTATTTGGATTATCTGATGAATGTTACTGTTCGGGCCTTTATTATTTTTATGTTATTCTGTTTGTAAACTGTTTGAGTGTATATTTCATATGTGTTGGATTGCCAGGTTGGCCATAATACAATTGTTCACATCACCGAAAGCTGAACAAAGCACTTTAATTTTTTTTCAAGTTTGTAAACTGTTATACTATGTAAATATTTTATTTTATATATTTCATATGCGTTGGATTGCCAGGTTGGCCATAATACAATTGTTCACATCACCGAAAGCTGAACAAAGCACTTTAATTTTTTTTCATGTTTGTAAACTGTTATACTATGTAAATATTTTATTTTATATATTTCATATGTGTTGGATTGCCAGGTTGGCCATAATACAATTGTTCACATCACCGAAAGCTGAACAAAGCACTTTATTTATTTTTTTTCATGCTATTCTGTTTGTAAACTATTATACAGTGTATTTATCTTATTTTACATATTTCATATGCGTTGGATTGCCAGGTTGGCAATAATCCAATTGTTTATGTCTAAACATCAGTGAAAGATGAACAAAGGCACTTTAAAATTAAAAATATGTTTTTTTTTTAAACAATTGTCTGACTGGGTCTTGATTAATTAGGTCTATGCATAGATTATTGAATGTACTTGCATTTACCCATAATTTAGAAATAGGATGATACATTGTAATGCCTTGGGGCTGCTTCCTACGCAGGGCCAAAATTTAGAAATGAAATACCTTATATACAGTTTATACATACAGTTAACCATGTCAGGAGGGAAATCAGCGCCTGGTTTGTGTCCATGTGACAAGTCTAACTCTGGTGAGCTGTGCTGCCTCGCCACACCACTCTGTGGTGCTGTTTTTTTTTTTTTTTTTCGTGATTAGGTCTTAAATTTTCCTCTCAGAGGACTTGAAAAGGTCTTAAAAGTCTTTAAATTTGCTGCTAAAAAATGTGCAGATACCCTGAGAGAGCGGCTTAACTACAGTCAATGGTGATAATACAGTACATTTATAAACCAGGAAGAGACTGTACCAGAGAGGGGCTTAACTACAGTTAATGGTGATAATACAATCCATTTATAAACCAGGAAGAGACTGTACCGGAGAGGGGCTTAGCTACTGTTAATGGTGATAGTACAGTACATTTATAAACCAGGAAAAGACTGTACCGGAGAGGGGCTTAGCTACAGTTAATGGTGATAATACAGTACATTTATAAACCAGGAAGTCACTGTACCGGAGAGGGCTTAACTACAGTTAATGGTGATAATACAGTACATTTATAAACCAGGAAGAGACTGAACCAGAGAGGGGCTTAACTACAGTTTATGGTGATAGTACAGTACATTTATAAACCAGGAAGAGACTGTACCGGAGAGGGGCTTAGCTACAGTTAATAGTGATAATACAGTACATTTATAAACCAGGAAGAGACTGTACCGGAGAGGGGCTTAACTACAGTTTATGGTGATAGTACAGTACATTTATAAACCAGGAAGAGACTGTACCGGAGAGGGGCTTAGCTACAGTTAATAGTGATAATACAGTACATTTATAAACCAGGAAGAGACTGTACCGGAGAGGGGCTTAGCTACAGTTAATAGTGATAATACAGTACATTTATAAACCAGGAAGAGACTGTACCGGAGAGGGGCTTAACTACAGTTTATGGTGATAGTACAGTACATTTATAAACCAGGAAGAGACTGTACCGGAGAGGGGCTTAGCTACAGTTAATAGTGATAATACAGTACATTTATAAATCAGGAAGAGACTGTACCGGAGAGGGGCCTAATTACAGTTAATGGTGATAATACAGTACATTTATAAACCAGGAAGAGACTTTACCGGAGAGGGGCTTAGCTACAGTTAATAGTGATAATACAGTACATTTATAAACCAGGAAGAGACTGTACTGTAGAGGGGCTTAACTACAGTTTATGTTGATAGTACAGTACATTTATAGACCAGGAAGAGACTGTATGGGAGAGGGGCTTAGCTACAGTTAATAGTGATAATACAGTACATTTATAAACCAGGAAGAGACTGTACCAGAGAGGGGCTTAGCTACAGTTAATAGTGATAGTACAGTACATTTATAAACCAGGAAGAGACTGTACCGGAGAGGGGCTTAACTACAGTTAATGGTGATAATACAGTACATTTATAAACCAGGAAGAGACTGTACCGGAGAGGGGCTTAACTACAGTTAATGGTGATAATACAGTACATTTATAAACCAGGAAAAGACTGTACCGGAGAGGGGCTTAGCTACTGTTAATAGTGATAATACAGTACATTTATAAACCAGGAAGAGACTGTACCAGAGAGGGGCTTAACTACAGTTAATGGTGATAATACAATCCATTTATAAACCAGGAAGAGACTGTAGCAGAGAGGGGCTTAACTACAGTTAATGGTGATAATACAGTACATTTATAAACCAGGAAGAGACTGTAGCAGAGAGGGGCCTTATTACAGTTAATGGTGATAATACAGTACATTTATAAACCAGGAAGAGACTGTACCAGAGAGGGGCTTAACTTCAGTTAATGGTGATAATACAATCCATTCATAAACCAGGAAGAGACTGTAGCAGAGAGGGGCTTAACTACAGTTAATGGTGATAATACAGTACATTTATAAACCAGGAAGAGACTGTACCGGAGAGGGGCTTAGCTACTGTTAATGGTGATAGTACAGTACATTTATAAACCAGGAAAAGACTGTACCGGAGAGGGGCTTAGCTACAGTTAATGGTGATAATACAGTACATTTATAAACCAGGAAGTCACTGTACCAGAGAGGGGCTTAACTACAGTTAATGGTGATAATACAGTACATTTATAAACCAGGAAGAGACTGAACCAGAGAGGGGCTTAACTACAGTTTATGGTGATAGTACAGTACATTTATAAACCAGGAAGAGACTTTACCGGAGAGGGGCTTAACTACAGTTAATAGTGATTATACAGTACATTTATAAACCAGGAAGAGACTGTACCGGAGAGGGGCTTAGCTACAGTCAATAGTGATAATACAGTACATTTATAAACCAGGAAGAGACTGTACCGGAGGGGGGCTTAGCTACAGTTAATAGTGATAATACAGTACATTTATAAACCAGGAAGAGACTGTACGGGAGAGGGGCTTAACTACAGTTTATGGTGATAGTACAGTACATTTATAAACCAGGAAGAGACTGTACCGGAGATGGGCTTAGCTACTGTTAATAGTGATTATACAGTACATTTATAAACCAGGAAGAGACTGTACCAGAGAGGGGCTTAACTACAGTTAATGGTGATAATACAGTACATTTATAAACCAGGAAGAGACTGTACCGGAGAGGGGCTTAACTACAGTTAATGGTGATAATACAGTACATTTATAAACCAGGAAAAGACTGTACCGGAGAGGGGCTTAACTACAGTTTATGGTGATAGTACAGTACATTTATAAACCAGGAAGAGACTGTACCGGAGAGGGGCTTAGCTACAGTTAATAGTGATAATACAGTACATTTATAAATCAGGAAGAGACTGTACCGGAGAGGGGCCTAATTACAGTTAATGGTGATAATACAGTACATTTATAAACCAGGAAGAGACTTTACCGGAGAGGGGCTTAGCTACAGTTAATAGTGATAATACAGTACATTTATAAACCAGGAAGAGACTGTACTGTAGAGGGGCTTAACTACAGTTTATGTTGATAGTACAGTACATTTATAAACCAGGAAGAGACTGTATCGGAGAGGGGCTTAGCTACAGTTAATAGTGATAATACAGTACATTTATAAACCAGGAAGAGACTGTACCGGCGAGGGGCTTAACTACAGTTTATGGTGATAGTACAGTACATTTATAAACCAGGAAGAGACTGAACCGGAGAGGGGCTTAACTGCAGTTAATGGTGCTCCTCCCATGAGCTGGAATCTAAATTAAAATGAGCAGTGGAGCCTCCCACGTACACACACAAACACACACACACACACGCACACACACACACAGCCCCGCCCAGGACATATCCATAAAAAGTATGAAAAATGATTAGGCAGTGACTAATTGCCCGTTTAGTGTCGCTGAAAGTTGTTAAACAGACCATTACCTTTTAATACCTAAAGAAAGGAATGGGATTAATTAAGCAGAAATGTATTCCTCCAGCCTAAGCCAAATCCTTCCCCCTCCACTACCAGTGAAAACACCGTCTGACGGCCAATCAGATCTCAGCAGAATCGCCACTCATGATGTGAGGACAGATTTTCGGACGTCAGCCATTGATTCTACAGGATAAAAAAATTTATAAATACATGTACCAAAAGACCAAAACCAATCAATGTGCAAAATTATTTAAAAGCATTTAAGAAGTTACAAAAAAATGGTCACCAAACGAACAATCAAATTGAGCATTTTAAAATAGTTTGACGGTTAACTCATTGATTTCTTGAAAACTAGAAGTCTTTGAGTAAAATCAATTGAGCAGTTCTCCTTGCTCCATATTGTATTTGTTGTTCTGTGTTCTTCACAGTCATACAGTTGGATGTTTTCCAAGTTAATCCAGCCTTTATCTTCTGTCCTTATGTATTTTCTTAAGTCGTCTCCAGAAGCACTGAAACAGCCTCACTCAGCAGAATGAGAAACTCAGCTCCCTCAACATGTTGCTCTCAGTTCTGAATGGAAATCAACAAAGATTAAAGTTACCATTCCTCCCTCAATTCCTAGCTCACCAGCCTGATGCAAATAAGTGTTTAATTATTTGAAAAATGTATTTTGGGAGGTCATATTCACCATAGCAAAAAGACATTTCAAGTAAAGTATTAACCGCAGGATTCAATAAGACCATTTGTCTGTGACATTTCCCTAACTACCCAGTCAAAATATGGTAAATCGTTTTCGGTAATGCCGACCAAAATGTTGCAGAGATGATAGATTCACTGAATGAAAAACGTACATGAGACCCCTCTGGATAACAGAGTGGTACTGAAGGAAAGGCTGAGGGACGGGGGAGTGCGGGAGGCTGTGGTGCGTCAGAGCTCTCATCTACCCAAGTGTTAACACTGCCATTCATGCTTAAATGTGTGGCTAAATCACCCGCTTTGAAGCACAAGACTCATATTCTGCAGAGAGAGGACAGGAGCAGGGAGAACTCCTTCCTGCTGTCTGTCACACTAGTTTCACCTTCTAATTAATCGTACTAGTTACAAACCGGAGTACTGCCAGCCTGACTTTCCCACAAGGAATGCACAAGCCTTTGGGATGAGGGCGAGAAGGTGGAGAGACCATCAAGAGAGCAGCGATTGGCCACTTAAACTGCCATCCCCAAGCGAACTCTTGAGTGTCTCATTGTCAGAGGAAGTGATACTGTCCTTCAGTGGCTTGGTAATTGCAGCAGTTTGCATCAGCCAAAGTCACGCTTTATGACAGCTCTGCCAGGGGAGGCAATCGGGCGTTTTGACATCACCTTTTCGTAATTTGAAACACTGACTTTTTTGTTTAAGTTGATTCCTGGACCTGGACAGCCACACTGCAGCGATCGTGATGCTCTCGTTAGCGGGGGGGTGTACACCTGTTTTTCACCCTTAGATAGCCATGCTACCTGGCTGTATGTATGTTAGACACTTCAGTCAGGTCAATTCAGTTGTATTTCAATGGCACCTTTTACAAAGAGACAATCACAAACTTCTATTTTACAGCTGTGGGGCTGATGCCTGGCCGATACGCCTCCAAAATGCAAACGTCACTAAATACAACGAGTGGGGGGAATAACTGTGCTGACAGAAAGGCAATAAATCTCGGGAGGTCCTGCATTCTCATGGTATAGGGGTGTTTTTCATAGTTTGGGCCTGATCCAAAACACAGGATTATAGAGTTTACAGGACAACTGCATCGACTAAAACCTGGATCAGCGGTGTGGTTCCAGTCCATGTTCCAGATTTGAAAGCTGAGCATTTTTTAGATGGTGGAGTTATTAGTGAATCTAATTTAGTAAACCTGCTTTACCACGGGTCGATCTGCTCGGGCTGTTTGACTGAAGCTAACCAGATAGGGCTCAGTTAGTACTTAGATGGAAGACCACCAAAGTAAACCAAGTTGCTGCTGGAAGGGGTGCTGGTGGCCAGTAGGTTGCGATCTTCCCTCTGGTGGAATAATCCCCCAATGCCTCAGGGACGTGACGGGGACACTGTACTGAAGGAGACGCCACCTTTCGTTAAACCGAGGTCCTGACTCGCTGTGGTCATTAAAGATCCTATGACAGTCCTCTGTAAGAGTAGGGGGTTCCCCGGTGTCATGGCTAACTTCCCAACCCGGCTCTTTTAACCTGCCACCTAATCATCCTCTGATCTAATTGGCTGTGCAAATCCCTCTCCCCTCCCATGTCAGCTGATTTGAGGTGAGTGTGGCATAGAACGGCTGCCGTTGAATGATGCAGATGGATGTTTCACACTGGTGGTAGTGAGATGAGATTAACCCCATATGACTGTAAAATATCAATAAGAACATGCCATATGAATACAATGTTCATTCATGCTTTGAGAAACAGGTCCCTGATGCACAAAACAAAAACCATTGATAACAGTTTATAATAACAATCTTTTGTGATTCATCCATAGACTATATGCTAATAATAAATAATTAATAAACTAAACATTAGTTAACAGTTAATAAGCCTCAAAAATAAGTGGTAAGCTATAACCACTATTAGATTGTAATGAAACAATCATTAGTCAGTAATGTGTGCATATATGTAAATTAATAATGAATAATTTATCTTTCATTATTCTGTTGATAGTCATAAATAAACAATTTGATGTGATGATCAGCGAACAATTGGTATATGCTCATCAAACAACTAGGTACAGCAACAAAACAATGGCAAAGAATTTAAAGAACATTGTCAATAACATCAATCGTAGCTTACAACATGTACAGGTCCTCATTCTTAACAGGAGAGATGTGAAGCTTTGACCTTTGACCTTTGAGTGGAGTGGGTCGGACACTGAGCAGAATCTCCGTTCGTCCAACTCATGACTTGACTTGATTTTCCAAATGATGCTGTATTTACAAGCAAAATATTTCATGCTGCCTAGTCAATTCCAAATGGATTGTAAACATTGAGTGAACAATCACTTTTTGCGAAAATGAAATAGTTCCAAATGACAAATGGACCCCCTCCCCCTTTGAAACCCCCTGTGCATTTGAAAACAAAAAAGTACAGTTAATTTAATATCATATTTTTCTTTACAGTTACAAAAATTACCTAATGAAGACCACAATGGAAAAATGATCAGTCACATTTTCACGTTGTAGAGAAATGATGATTTAAAAATTAAAAACAATCTTAGAAACAAATATCTGAAAAAATATGCAAAAATATAAAAAATATAAAATGTTCCAATATTATATATAATAATAATTATAGTATGAAATATAAAATAAACAAAAATACAAAATTTGGTTTTTCCTTGGTCTTCATATTTTTTAACCAATCTGATGAATTGTAAACCATCATTTATTACACACTAAAACAAAATGCCACTAAAAATTAAACCAAATTTACTTTTTTTCATAAAAAAAGGTTTCATAGCAACAGCCTCTGATCACCGTGTCATTGTTGCTGATCAGTCGCCTTCTTTTGTGCTCGATGTAAGAGAGAGCTCGTTTTCAGTGGTGGCATCTGTAAAAGAACAGACAGACACTCAGCATTGTCGCCCCACTGCACCCCAAACACAAAGGTGTGCTGATATCAAAGACACGACAAAATAGTTGAGCAGTGAAAGCTTGAGAATTATTAACCATCTGTTATCAAGAAAAGAAATGATTTACAATAATACACAGTAATTATTTCAAGGTGCTAGATAGAACATTTGTGACCTGTGATAGCAAAATGAGTCTCAGGTCATGCTTATGCATTTCCAGTAAATGCCAAATATGTGCTAGAGGGACTGAACAAAAATATAAACGCACCACTTGAAATATTGGCACCATTTCAAGTATGCCATTATGAAATACCAAATATATTTGTTTCCATTTGCAAAAGGAATGTTTCCATTCATTGATGTCTAAAATTTGAGTTCAGCTCAGACATTGAGTATTTTTTTCACTGGTGTAATGATTGGTATGAGTAAACGAGCGCGGTGTACCCAGACACTGCTCAGACAGAATGAGCAGTACTCAGACAAACCTTGGGCCGGGGACTATAAAAGGCCACACCAAAATGTTGGATTTTGTCAGACGCAGCCATGCCTCAAATGTCTCAAATTATGCGGGAGCGTGCCATTGGCATGCTGAATGCTGGAATGTCCATCAGAGGGGTCGCTGCACAGCTGAATGTTCACTACAGTACCATAGTTCGTCTACAACAGTGTTTCCGACAGACTGGAACACTGAAAAAAGTGATTTTGACCCCTAGTAAATGTTCCATATATTAATTAAGCATATTTTAATAGAAACAGGTGTGTTATTTAACTCCACTTAAAAAATATAAGTAATTTCAAATAGTCAACATAATAGAAATATCTAGCTTCAGATAAAAATATTTTGTGCAACCACTTACCTTAAAAAAATTATGTTCATTCAACAAAACATTTTTTTCAGTGAAGCACTGCGAACGGGCCTCATCGGCGTCGTCCACGTGTGACCACCCCTGTTCAGGATTGTCACATCCGGCTGGTGCACTTGCGTGAACGTTTCAGACCAGCGACACGCACGGCCGATGAGACAGTCGGGCTGAACAATAGACAAATCTCTGCTCAAACAGTTCAACGTGGGCTGGACCTCACAGACGTACGCCGCCGGAATCGTCTCGCATGGGCTAACGCACACTTCCGGTGGCCCTTGGCACGATGGAGAAATGTGCTGTTCACAGATGAATCAAGATTCAACTTGTATCACGCGGATGGGAGACGTCGTGTGTGGCGCCGTGTCGGCGAACGGTTTGCTGACACAAATGTCGCCCGGAGAGTCGCCCATGGCGGAGGCGGTGTCATGGTGTGGGCAGTGATTGCACACAGACAGAGAACTCCATTGCATTTCATCGACGGCAACTTGAACGCCCAAAGGTACCGTGATGAGATCCTCGCACCAACTGTAGTACCGTTTGTCCAACAGCATAACGTCGCATTCCAGCATGATAACGCCTGTCCTCATGTCGCTAGGGTCTGCACCCAGTTCCTCACAGCCCATAACGTTCAGGTGCTGGACTGGCCCGCATATTCGCCCGACATGTCGCCCATAGAACAAGTTTGGGATGCTCTGGTTCGGTGTATCCGGGACCGTGTTCCAGTCCCAGGTAATGTCCGGCAACTCTGGATAGCGCTCCAGGAGGAGTGGAACAACATTCCACAGGCCACCATAGACACTCTGGTAAACTCCATGCGTAGGAAATGTGTCGCGTTGAGAGATGCGCGTGGTGGACATACGCAATATTAAACTGTGAAATTTATGGTATCCACCCCTGCCCTGTTGAAACTGTTGCCAAACTTTTGATTGTTCGTGTATCAAGGTGTAACGGACATCAATATGATCAGTCAAGATGTCTTTATCATGTCGTAAAATTTGCTGAGGTTCACGTTATCCCATATGTAATAAAATTCACAAAACATCTGGTGGTGCGTTTATATTTTTTTTCAGTGTATTTTCAAAACTTCTCTTCATTTTCAGCCACTTCATGAAGTCATAATTCTGCTTGGCACACTTTCCTGGTGAGAGAACATGAAGTCAGTGTAGAAAATGGGCTGTTTGTAAAGGGTAGTTCACTTCATGATGGGAAAATGACCAGAAACGAAACCGTAAATTAGTTGCGTTGTGATCCTTCTTTGTCTGACCATGTTTTGTTATGATTCTTCTTTGTCTGACCATGCCTTGTTTATGATTCTGATTTTTTCCGCCATGTTTTGCTTTTGCCTTGTTTGTATTTCTGCCATATTCCATTCCTTCAGTTAAATTCCGGTTCGTGTTTTGTTTCATACCATGCATTGCGCTTTGTCTCCCCCTGTCTGGTTTCATGTCATGTGATCGCTCACTGCCCCAGTATTGTGTGCCACACTTTCGGGTGATTTCATGGTTTCTGGGATTTCAATCATTCCTTCTAATCTTATTTGCTTCCTTCACCTTGCTTTCCTATCATTACTAACATTACTAACCGTTTGTGATTTTAATTAAAGATACTAACCCAGACTAACATTGTTTACAGTACTAACTTACTAACGAGCACTGGGATTGTATAGCTGCACTTTACTAATTGACTAACGAGCTCTCCGCACTCGCCCTATTCTAGTCTCCACCCCTTGCCTTTACTCAATCTACTTAGCTGCGTTTCAGCAGATCCTCCGCACTTGTTAAACTCTGTTCTGGCTCCTTATCTGTGCACGTTAGAACTCCCTAACCTGAGCCATATATTGTCTATAGGCTGTCTTTGTGATCCCTGTCCGCGTTTTGGCTTTTGCCAATTTCATGTGGTTAGGAACTTCCTCTTGTTCACTCCTTTGTTAATTAGTCTGATCCAGCTCACCTGTTCCCTATCATAGCATGTGAGAGTAGTTAGGCACGGTGATTAGTTAGTTTGAAGAAGCAGGGCACGCCTACTTGTTCAATCCGTCCTATCACTTTCCTTTGCTGTTCTAGATTCTGCCTCCCCTCAGCTGTCCTTCATTTCTTGGGCTAAACATTCTAATTAGTTTGTTTATAAAGACCCCACTTTTCCGCTTGTCTTTGTCAATTCATGACCGTTCCTTGCTCTGCCTGGTCGTTCTGTCTCTGCGCTTTTTCTCAGTGTGTTTTTGCGATTATTGAGAGTTTTTGTCCTTTGTGATTTTCTGTACTCTAGTTATTGAATGTATTCGTCGAGTGAGTGCGGTGAGTTTGAGAGTCTCCCGTTTTCCCCAGTTCCCTTGATACTTTGACTGTTTAGTTAATTTCTGTGTCTCCCTCTTCCCTTCCAATTCCCCTTTCCCTTTCCCCCATTCCCTTAGGTTAGTCACCCTTTGTTTCTGTATTCTGTGCTGACTGATATCCTGGTTTTTTGACATTTTCCCTGTCCCTGACTACGATTGAGCTTTTCTGTGATATTCCTGATTTCTGGCTATTGACCTCCGTTTCTGTCTGACCATGAGCAACGGTAATGTGAATAAAAGACACTCTTCCGAGCTTGAACCGCGATTGGAGTCTCCGTACGTTCATTACAGCTGCCTTGTATTCTTAGTGTTATACTTCTGACTGGAACGTCCCCTATTCTGATTTTGCCTTTGATACTTCTGTGCCTGTGAACCGCACCCGTTTTGCCTGACCCGGAGTTTTGTCTTTGCTGCCCTGTTAACAAACCAGAGCACGTCTACTGGATTTTGGCTTTGGATTTACCTCTGACATTCCTATGCCTGTGTACCAAACCTGCTTTGCCTGACCCTGAGTTTTGTTTTATCTGCCCTTTGTACAGTTTGAATTATGTCCATGGGATTCTGATTTTGGATTGTGGACTCTGTACCGTTGCCTTCTGCCCTGCGGGGTTCACCCCCCAGCTTCAATAAACCTCATTTTTGCATGGGACCCCTGAATAAAGGTGTCTCCCTATTTTGAGAATAGACTAAACATTCTTATTTTTTCACTACGATGACCATAGGCCACTCAAGGTCCACGTATGACAACATTAGAAAAATTCTGCTTATTTGTTCTCCAGGCTGACTTTTGTCAGCATTACTCACGTTAGGCGAGGGGGAAAAATTTTTTTTTTTTTGGTTTGCCCATTTAGGAAATGTAGATCTGTTTTCTGCACATGCTCGCAACCTCAACAAGTTTTGCCTTTTCCATCCGGCGAACTGGGAACCGTGAGGAACATGTCTGCAGAAATACAGATATTTTGGTAACATCCATCAATCCATCCATTTTCAGCTGTAATTCCTGAGGCTGGATCGCAGGGTAGCAGATTCAGCAAAGTAACCCTGACATCCCCCTCCCCTGCCTCCTCCTAGGGGATCCCCAGCTGTTCCCAGGGCAGCCGGGAGATACAATCCCATCCGCATGTCCTGAGTCTGACTGGGGCCTCCTCCCAGTTTTACAAGCCCCAATGTGGGGGAAACCAGACAGCATCCTGACCAGATACTCAAACTACCTCAACTGACTCCTCTCACTGCGGAGGAGCAGTGGCTGGACTGTGACCTCCTCACCGACACCCCACGAGAAAAATAAAACTCATTTTGGCTGGTAGTATTCGCTATCTTGTCCTTTCGGGCATTACCTAAGGTTTGTAACCATTGGAGAGGGTTTAAACACTGATAAACAGGTTTATTTGGAGCTTCATTTTTTTTTTTTTTTTTTTTTTGGGCTCCACTCCTTCACCACATCAGATAAGTGTGATGCTTGTATCACTGCCGACTCCGCATCGATCCGCCGATCAATCTCCCGTTCAAGTTTACCCTCACGCCGAAAAAATGCCAAATGATGTGAATTACGCAACAGTAAGCAGCCGCATGTACTCATAGGGCGGTCCAAATCATAGCTAATTGATTGGCAGCTTGTGTGTGGTAGAAAAAGCTGAAATTGGAATTAACATGGAAATAAATGTAAAAATATATGCATAAATAATTGATTTTATAGGTAAAGTTGTCTTCCACTTTCATAATGTCAGGCAGTGTTATCAGCTGCGCAGACCATTTTGTGAAGGGTTCAGGAATACGTTTCTTATGTATTCCTGATCGAGATCCGAAAAAATCTATTTGGATTGATGCAATTCAATGCAAGAACTGGATGCCGTCAACCCACTCGCGTTTCTGAACTATTCAATTTCTGTCGGGTCAGTTGCAATCTATTTTCCATCATTTCTACAAAGTTTTCGCATTTTACTATTCAGCCATGATATTTTTTATGTTGGGTAATTCGATAGGTTCTTTACTTTCCAATAGCAAATTTTTAAGCGACAGTTAGGATATCAGTATTGGAAAGAATTCAGTTTTCAACCTTCATCAGTATCGACTAAGATCAGTACTTTTTCAGCTTGAATTTTGGATACCCAGAGAGGTGTTCGAGTGTGTAAAAACATACATCATACATCCAGTCAAGAAAATTTAGAGTTAAATGTCTACTTCAGCAGTAAAGGCGGCAGCCTTGTTACTGATGACACGCCAGGTGGCTAGGGAATGCACAGTATATGCATTCGCGATATTAATCATAAATTCTAAACCTGCTCAGGGGCGAAGTGGGACACAAAAATCCACCGGGAAAATTCTGACCGCACCGGCCCACCACTGGCCCAACCCACCCCCTCCACCATCTTTTATATTTTAATCTGGATGAAGACCAGTATCAGTAAAGTAACATCTGGTAGATTGCTGCGCCCACTGATCTGTACTGAGAGTGTTGTTATTCTGACATGAGTTAAATGACAGCTGAGTGTGTGGAAAACCAGTCTGGTCCGTAATCGCGGTGCGGATGCTGATGGGTTTTGAGCTGACGAGAGGAGAGAAAAAAAGAGAGTGAGGGGCAACGCGGCCGTAGTAGCCGCCGTGATGACACCGCCCCCTCTGAGGAGGAACTATGAAGAAATCAGCTGTAATGTTATGCTAATTCACAGCTAGTAATAATGTCAAGGTTTGAGCTAAATGTTTTCCTGTCAACTCACCTGCATCACTATTTGACCCCTGGTTCATAAATCTGTCACCATTTTGATGCACCTCCTCCAGTATCCGCTTCTTCTGCATTCCGGCCTTTTCGGCTCCTCCTTTCTCGTTTCTCTTCTTGCCTCCATTATCAAGTGTAAAAAAATTCGCTACTTCAACCTGCCAGCTTTCTCTCTGTCTGACGGCCGCTCATTCATCCCCCTACGTTCAGCGTATAATCACAGAGTGATACGCATTTTCCATTTCCCATGAGGCTTTGCTCCGACCATTCTACATTCATTTTTGAACAAACACATTTTATAACAGTACATTTTATATTTGTGGTCATGAAAGTTATGTAACATCTGAATAAAAAGAATTAGATCAAGATAGGAGGCGAAACAAAAATCAGTAGGCTGGATTGTTGAGAGTGAGTCTGACACTGGAGCAACCATGAGTGAGATGTAGAGAGACGCTAAGTGTTATAAATATTGGTCAGAATTGAAAGGTGTGTCTTTGAAGCACATCTTGGAGATATTCATAGGATCATACTTGGTTCATGACAGTTTTATGTCAGAGGGCCAACCATGTACGTTAGGCCAGGGCAGTCTGCGAGTCGGTTCTCTTGAGCTTATAGGCCGGCCAGTTTGGCAGTGCGGCTGCATTCTCCTCCCTGAGCCCTCATGCTGTTGTTTTTGCCTCTGCTCCGCTCAGGTTTATATTGTGTTTTTACTAGTTTGATTAAAATTCTCAATTT
Organism: Gymnothorax reevesii; assembly: GCA_029721435.1. Lineage (NCBI taxonomy): Eukaryota > Metazoa > Chordata > Actinopteri > Anguilliformes > Muraenidae > Gymnothorax > Gymnothorax reevesii. Next base: position 2,045,585 of record CM056589.1, on the reverse strand, counting down.
TTGTACTCAGCCTGTGTGTTTGGGTCCCTAAATCTCTTTGAGGCAACATGGTCCCAGTGCCCGCCGGCTTCTTTCCTTCAGCCGGCGAGGGCAAAACCATGACAATATCTTGCCTTTGCGGTACTGTGAAGGTTTTGTACATATTCAGAGGCCGCCGAATCACTTCCACAACTGTTGGATGCCATACTTCCCCTGTTTTGTTGTATTGATTTACACTGGTTCCTGCCAACCGCTAATGTGTATGGCTGAATATGACGTCAATGTTTGTAAACAAGAAGTATCGCACGCCAAAAGAGTCAGGAGAATCTAATTAATGAATAATTAACGCTGTGTTCTTCCACATCCGTGAGGTCACAAAAATTATTTCAGAGACGAAAAGTTTCCCCTGTACAGTTAATTTGGGTAAAAATATTGTGCAGTATTATCGGTTAATTCTATTTCACCATCTCAGCAATGCCATTAATATTTTTCCTCAAATACACGAAACACTGGCAGCGACGGCAAAAATACAAAAATCCTTTTGGACAGAGCCCTATAAATAGCTTATCGTTTCATGGTCATTTATATATTTACTCGGGCCGGTAGGCCACGAGTCTAAGTTTCGGCTCCGGATCTTCTTTTTTTTTTTTTTCGGGGTCGCGATTGTCCTGCTCATGCATGCGCACGGTTTCGTGATTGGCCCATAGAGATATATATATATATATATATATATATATATATATATATATATATATATGAAGAACATTACATTGCTGATAGGGCACGCTCAAGTGAAGCATCTGTTCCAGGAGTTCAATTCGCACGTACACTCATTTTCACTGACTGTAAAATTATATTTTCCAAAACGCTTGCGTGTGAGTCGGGGTGATTTTGGTATCGCAGTGCAGAGCAACATTCCATCCTCCAAAAAAGCACATATTTAGGGAGAGGAAAAGCGGCACACTTACTAAAGGGAAGATCGAAATGTTACTCTGTGTCAACGTTCAAGTGCAAGCAGAAAAGTTCAGTTAAGGTGACCGAGGCTTTTGATGACGCTCTCGCTGTTATAAGCAATGTCAATGAATGTCCGTATACGTTATCAAATTACTCTCTGGTTTCCTCACTTCATTGTACCCTGATTGAGCATATCTGCCATTGACTGAATTGTTTATACTGAATCATATGGCTAATGCCAACGTTGTTAAAAGGAAGCGCTAGTTAACTCTGGCTACTCCTTTACCAAGCATCATCTTTGCCCCTGTCCCATTATAACACTGCTCTCAAAAAATTATTGTTGTACAACGCGGATCGAGGAGAAAGAGAAAGAAATTGGGGGGAAAAAACCTAACAGCCAAGCCTTTCTCCCCTCCTTGTCTTTTGGAACTCTGTATAAACAGACAAAGCGACTTCTCCAGTGTTTTAAATATTATGCAGCTAAGAAATTTCGTCCTTGAATGTCAATTACAAGTAGCTAGCTAGTTAGCCACCTTGTTCATTTTTTGACTGCTTAGTCAATGCAGTCCCCGCAACGGTATGGGTACCAAGGTAGCTCGCTGGAGACCGTTATCAATCGCTAGCGTTTACTTTAGTCAGTGGTCTATTTAAGTCAATGGCACGGCTAATTAGCTTGCTAGCAAGTGAATGCGATTTTTTCTATGAAAGTGACAAGTTTGCGTTTCTATGTTAACTTACACATGAAAAGTTTTACTACAGCCCTTCAAATGGCTATTGCAAAAGGCAGCCGCACATCTTGGCATTTTAATGTTTATATTGACTTATTTGAAATTGGCCTCATAGGAAACCATTCATTTTTATGAAGAACTTTGGTGCATCAATATGGCAGCTGGGTGCTTCACTTTGGATAATGTAAATATGACATCATCAGCAATCTAATGTTCTACATATATATATATATATATATATATATATATATATATATATATATATATACATATACATATACATATACATATATATATATATATATATATATATATATATATATATATATATATATATATATATATGCACACACATACACACACACACACACATATATATATATATATATATATATATATATATATATATATGTGTGTGTATGTGTGGATTAGCCAAGGCCTAGACCCGACCCGAGTACAGGCTTTGAGGAGCCTCTTGTCGCCATTTTCACCCGCTCAGAGAGTCCAGTTTTGGCCCAGGACCCAATCCCATCAATACAGATTTTCCTCCTTCATCCATGGGTATCGCGCATAATTGCTGGTGTTGAAATGCCTCTCAAAAGCCTTGGTTTTATGCATCAAATTAAGGTCTGGTGTAGGTTTTCCCATGCTAATCAACTCAAACTTCTCATTGAATATTAGTCTAGAAAACATTCTTCATAAACTCAAGACGATATTCATAGCTATCACAAACCAAAAACTCAGGTTAACTCGATAGGTTGTTTACTACCTGTTTTTTTAATTTTTTTTATTTTGCTAGCTTGTGATTCACCTGGGGGACAACAGGCAGAACCTGTCATGACATTAGTGATAATAAAGCCCTCCCATTAATAAGGGAAATATGATTGCACAATTTTACTGTCATTTGAAATGACTATTGCTCGGAGCAGAGCGTCTGTAAATGCACAGTGGACCCACAATATTTTCTTCCCAGCAGCTGCTGAGGGAGACAATTCAAAGTATTTAGGTGTAAGAGACATGACTTACTTCGACCATGCATAAAGACGAGCAAGAACTATTAGCGAACGGTATACCTACATTCAAAGTACGCTACCTATGTCATGGCAAGGTCGCTAAACACATTACAAAGGTCTGCAAATACTGATTCAGCAGCTAGTTTAACTGTTAAATATTAATTGATATTGGAAAGATACCCATGGCTAAAATTATGGGCTAGCAACAATATTAGATTTTTTTTCATCAGTGTGTGACGTGCTTGAAGCTAGTCAATATAAGTAAGGCAATTGGCATGAATTTACAACGTAGCTTGCTGTCAGTTATCAAGCTCCCTGACTGTCAAGTCGCAATATGAATGTCAATTCCAGTAACCAATCTAACTTTATAGTCAATGACAGTGCAGTATTTTATATCTGATAGTAACTGTTGTGCGATAACATCTGATGCTTCTCATGAAGATATCTTAGTCCAATTACTTGTGGCTAATTTCACGCCAGCGAAATAATCAATTTGCAATCTCAGTATTTTGCTACCTAGTGACTATTTCAAACTGTGCCAATTGCATATGTTAAACAGAGGAGGCTGCAAAGTGGCAGAAAAGACCTGGATCCATCGGACAGTTAAATAGACATTTCCTAGAGCTAATTCTAATTCTAGCTGGCTATATTCACTCGCTCAAGCAAGATCCGCCGTTGTTGCTGGCTTACACTCGGTACTAGGCTCTACTCTGAGGATCGCATCATCGTCTTCCTAATTTTCTGATGTTGAGACATTCACGGCACTGGTACTAGTGACCTATCTGTAACGTACCGGCAGCTATTTTTTGTGTAGTGGCGGATTTTTCCAGCTTCCTGGCATGCGACTTTTGCGTTCGTCAGCGTACCAGCCTGGTATGCTAAAATGGCTCGGCTCGAACTATTGTTGTGGATTTTCTTCAACATATCGAGATTCCCCCATCCTCAAGCAATTGGAGAGAGACAGATTCTTGAAAAAGGAAAAATTAGGCTTTATTTTGTCATGTTGGAAAATATAAAGAGGAACTGCCCCCAAGACGAACTCCCCTGTAGAACTGCTCACGAACTGACGGTCCCCCCATGAACTGACTTTCTCCTTCTGTGCATACTGTTTTATATCGCAAATCTGGTCCCTCCCCTTTTCATTCTCGCTCTACAATTGATCAAGTAACTTGAGATTGCAATTAGGTAATCTTTCAAGAATTTGATACGTCACAATAGAAACTTACTGGCACACTCAGATGAAAAAGAAAAAGAATACAGCCAAAAAGAAAAAGATACCAGTGGATGAATTCGATGCATATTAAATTAAAAACAGATAATTCAATTGAGTATGTTTTCAGTTGCAAATAATGATTTTGCTGAACAAATATTGAACAAATATTGCAGAAATCAAATACATGTTATGATTCTGGTTTTTGAATCAACTAAGCAAAAAGCCTGCTTATGTGTGTGTACTGCTCATGCAAGTGTGAACTGAACTGCCCTGTTTGTATATTTGTCTGTGTTTGCACTGCAGTACATTAATTACTTGTATGTATGTGTGTGTGTGTGTGTGTGTGTGTCTTTCTGCTGCCTGCATAATATAATGATTGATTATTAGTATGAGCAAATGATAAAATATATGTATAATCAATATTATTGAATATAACAAACAATGCTGAAATAAAATCCTCAACATTCCTCCCTTTGAGGCCATTCAATCATGGCCTCACCTTAACCACGGTCGAAAAAATGGCACAGCATTGTTTACCCCTGCCCCCATACTGCACACAAGTGAATTTCTTATAAGTCCAAACATAAAATCATTTGTTGGTCGACAGTAACACTTTGAATAAAAACAGTCTCATGTTTGCAGCCTGTGAACTCCAGTTGTTTTTAGTTGCTTCCAGGCCTCAAGGTCTTTCGTTGCTGTGGTGATTAAAGTCCCAGTTTAATGTCCCACTTGAATCCAGTAATGCTGCTTATTGCAGGTTTTCAGTCCAAAGTTCAAGTCCATTGTCCATGTCCATGTTCAACACTGATTTGCGATTTTTCCCTTGATTGTTTTGGTGAACGAGCCTTCATGACTGGAATCGCTGTCCCAGCATATTTGTTCGAAACTCTGGGGAGGCTCCAGGAAGGAGCGGTCTTGACCAGCTGGTGTGTTAAACTGCACCTCCCTTCACTGGAGTGAGAAAATGAAATACAAACAAAAATGCAAACACTTTCACATGCAGATTCACTCTGTAGCACATACAGAACGAGGGCCATCTACACCTGCATAATTTCACTTTTAAGTCTTAGATGTACCAAATTTTATAATATTTACTTTTGCAGCAAAGACTGTGCAGACACTTTTGCCAGAATATTTTAAAAATAAAAAACAGTTTCCTCCAGGTCTCCTCGAGGGCCTACATTTGGAATATTGTAGCACCTTCATGCAATAGCCCATAATAACAACCTCACAAAAAGACTTTAATTTCAACAATGATCTGGGAGTCTACTTCACCCCTGCCTTAGGTCGTCTCCTCCTGTAGGAGATCTTACCCGTCTCTGGAGTGAGTCTCACACATACGCAGGTGTTCAGCACTGAGTTCTGTGCTCATGCTGGGGCAGGTTCTTCAAACCTCGGGGGACGGTTTCCTCACCCCCCATAATAGGACATTTCATTCATTCCAGTTGAACTGGGGCTACTGCAGCCACTTTGTTGGAATAATAGATGAAACATTTAAAGTAAAAAACTCATCAAAGTCAATTTGAAACAGATGCTGCAATTATAGTTCTGACAGTCAGATTCTTCTTTAACCCACCAAATAATTCCCAACTCAATAAATTTTTCTTGCGTATTTTTTCCCTCGGTCTGAATGTGCTTTACAAAATTTTCAATGTCAACTTAATTATTTGGAATACAATGAGTTGTTAATGTGCCACCCTAATTAATATTATTCAAAAATGCATGATTTCCCAAATTGTCCATCCTCATTATTCAGCTCCTGTCAACTTTAAATCAATATATTTTTCCCCATAATGTGTGTACCCCATAATTTTGTGTTTCAGTGTATTCTGGGTCAAAGGATAGGGCAGCAACAATAATATCTTTTCACAGTGTATTTTTCCCTGATTCATGTTGATTTGGAAACCCACCCCAGTCTAGGGTTCCGCTAACAGTATGGAGGAGATGCACAGTCAGGACTTATTAGTCCCAGCCATGACAAGTCCCCATATCCTCAGCAGAACCGGATAGAATTGCTTTAGACCATAATGTTGTGATCTGCGTTTCTGCCTGTCATGTTTAAGTTCTGCGCCTGGCCGAGCCATGTTGATTGATTTCTGTGTATAGCGACCACTGCCTGCCCCTTGACTATTCTTGGATTGTGTATTGTGTTTTGATTATTTTAGATTCTCGTGTTTTTATTTTTCATGTCCCGTTTTATTATTTAGTCTTTGCGTCACTTCCCTAGATTCCTGATCATGTTTATTCTGCCATGCCCCGCTTTGCACTTCGTTTACCCAGTCTTGTCTTGTGTAGGTCTTTGCTCACGGTTTTGTCTTACGTGCCACACATTCGGGTGATTTATTGGTTTCTGGGTTTTCAATCTTCCTTCATTATCTCCTGTGCTTCCTTCCTCTCTCTGTTACTATCCACTAACCATACTAACAGTTTATTGTTTTCGATTAATTACTAACCAAGAGTAACATTGTATATTTTTACTAACTGACTAACTTGCACTCCAGATTGTATAGCTGCACATACTAATAGACTAACGATGTCTCAGCATTCGCCCAATCTGTATCTCCGCCCTCCTTGCCTATCACTAATTATCTCTACTGCAGTTTCCACTTATATCTTAGGCTTTCCCTTGTCTTTAGACTGTACACTTTAGTCCTCCTTCACCGGAGCTGTTGTTTGTTCATAGGAATGTCTCGTTATCCCTGTCTGTGTTTCGGCATTCGCCAGATTCATGTAATTAGATAATTCTTCATGTGTCAATCCTGATTATTGTTTCACTGATCGCACCTGTGCTCCCTTGTCAAGTGTTCACCCAGGATGTGTATATAAGGTGTCTTCACATTCAGTTCCATGTCAGATCGTTCTTCCTAGCTTCCTGTGCCATGTTTGTTTACGCCTTGATTCTAAGTGATTTATCTTTCTGACTGGACCGCCTGACTTCCGAGCTTTGCCAATTCCCTGTATCGTACCGCATTCTTGAGTATCGACCTATTTTTGCCTGACTACGGATTTTGTTTTTGGTGCCCTGGTTACTATTCTGGATTTCGCCCTTTGGATACTGATTTTGGATTGCGGACTTGGTACTGTTGCCAGCTCTGTTTGGGGGGGTTACCCCCTTCAGAAATAAAGCCTCCTTTTACATTCATCTGGTTTTCGCTATTGGTTCATTTCGTAAATCACAACACATAGACCATGTGTTACAATTTTCAGGGGTTTTTTTCCCCCCAAACAATTCACCAAAACGGGCATTATTGAATATTCAACTGTAATATAGTTTTTTCATTGGGATCCCAGTACATAAAAAAACAATCATTTAAGAGTTAGTCAGTCCAGTCTGTTTCTGTCAGTCACTTTTTATTTGAAACTCCCCGTCTTTCTCACTACTTTTAAATCCATTCCATACGGATATATTTTATCAGCCTAATCAAAATAAATTTAGAATGTGATCACATTATAAGTCGACTTTTCCAATTATATGGTGCACCATTTGAATTTAGTCTTCACTTGTGTTAATACTCCAAATTTATTTGCCCAAATTTTATTTTATAAGATATTATATTTAATAAGTTGCAACCCCCTTGGTGGAATCCTTAGCTGGCCAGTTATCTTTTCACTCAAGGTCGTCCTACTCCCCCCTCTTCTGGAGTACGCTCTGCTCTCTGTGGAAAAGCCTCAACAGAATGTGTTAGATGCATACAGCAATGAACAAAACTCAGCATGGCTTTGCTGCTCTTCCTCTTACTTCACTTAAATCTTTTCCTGTAACAGTTAAAAATCAAGGAAAGTTTATTAGTCATTTCGTCTTTTTGTACTGTTGGTCTGCTCCTGTTTAAAAAACAGAGAAAAAAATCATGAATTTATTAATTAAATTTCTTTGGTCAGGAAAACTTTCAATCACTTTTTTAAGTCACACACTTGTTATAAAATTTGATCCTTTACATGACTCATTTTCTGGACAAAACTTATTCTTGTTAAACAAATTTAAAAAAACTTCACATGAAATCGTATTGCTTAGACCCCCTTTCTCCTTTTTTTGTTCTCTAACTTCGGCATGTCAATCATCTAACTCCTCCTCCCTTACATACTCTCAAATTTATGCGTTCACGGTCCAATTTTTTATTTATTTATTTTTATTCTTTTCGTAATTTGTTCTCTAAGTTTCAGCTCTGATTCTCCAATAGGAATTTTCAATTGCTTTATTTTACCTATTAATTGACAATTAATAATAATCTTGATCATTGTTTCCTTACCTGGGGTATTTTGGCCTCTACATACAGTACTTTCCCCAGGTTACTTCAAAACTTGTTCTTTAATTTGGTCTACTATATCCCAAAACCAATAAACATTTGCTAATTCACTTTTTTTTCCTCTCTGATTTTCTAAGGTTTTTGTTCGCCCCACCCCCCCTCATTCTCCTGATCCGCCATTTTGTTTTACATCCCTCTCTCTCTGTCCCTGAAACTGGGGGGGGGGCACTCGCCCCCCCCCTCTCTCTCTGCCACAGTGAGGGCACATGGCACTGGGCCAGCAACATTCTTTCAATGATCGAGAGCCAGCGCCATTTTGTTTAACATTATCCTGATCTCGATGTTCCAAAAACATTGCTCTTTCTCCAAACAATTCCAGTACTGCCAGCTCAGTTTATTCTTTTTTTAATCCTTTCTTTGCAACCGAAGCCTAATTTGTCATTATACCCATTAGTTTTATTTTTTCATATATTGCGAATCAAATTTTCCCTTCTTTTCGCTCCTCTGTTAATCTGTTTTTAGTTCTAAAGGAAAATATTTTGCTCAGTTATTGGACTATTTTTTATATCACTCTCAAAGGTAAGAAATCGCTCTCTTTATTCCTCCACAGGCATTCACTTGTTATCTATGAATGAATTTAACTTTTAAATGTTACTACTACTTAGCCGAATTATCTTTCTCCACATATTAAATTGCAATATGTCTATTTTAACAGTTTCACTGCTCAATACGGACAGTAAATAGTTTATAATATGAAAACACACTTATGTGATTTCTCCTCTCCCTTTTCACTCCGATCGTGTCTTGTTACGCATCCTAAACCAGTGTTATGTTTAGTTTATCACCATCTAGTTGTCTAATCAATGGTATTTTTTGCTTAGTTCCATTTCTCTTCTTCAAACATCGGAAATTGCTTTTGCCTTTTTTTTCTTTCTTTTTCTCCCCTATCTGCCAGCTTTGCAGTAATCGTCATTGTTTTATCTTTTAATCAAAATTTAATTTCTTGGCCAAATAATTTTCTTTCCTCACCTATTCAACGATAATAGTACACCAACCAAAATAATGCTAAAATAAACATCTTTTAATACATGCAATTTACTACTACTTTTATACTGCCAAATAGTAATGACCATTAATAAAAATTTTAACTTACTGCATGTAAACTTGGGGTTATTTATTTTATTTATATTTAATGCACTATTAACACTCCCAACTTATGAAACACACAGCAAGACCACTGTTCCTATCCACATTTACTCTAAGCCCATTCAAGACAAGGCAAAACAATATTGCATAAAAACTGGATCCACTACCCCTCTAAATGTAGATCTTCTACAAACGCATCGATCCTAGAACCATAAAAACGGCTCCCAGCACCTCTTCTTAGGTCTGGGCTGTATTCCAACCTCAAGCGGGGAGGCCTGCAGGTTTATTCCCCCGCTTTAGGGTCTCCAGCACAGGCCTCACATATAACAAAACATTTTCACAACAAAATCAGCTACAGAACGCGCTTTGATTTCAAACACTCACAGTAACTTGTTGCAAATTCATTCGTTAGTGGTTAGTAGTTACATACCAATTCTGCAGACTCTGTCCCTCTCCTTTTAATTTCCCCAATTTAGTGTCTAGATTCTTTGAGTGGAAAGGTTTCTCATCTCCGGTGTTCCAGATAAGGAGCAGACAACACAAACACCCTCACTTATTTATCAAAATTGCTCACCTTATCTTTAGTTTGCCGGCATTTTAGGGTGTGTTTGTGCTCTCTGTTCCTCATCTCTGAGCACCAGAACGAGTGTACCCAACTTTGTCGACTCCTGCCGCTGGCTCGCCAAATATGTTGTGGATTTTCTTCAACATATTGAGATTCCCCCATCCTCAAGCAATTGGAGAGAGACAGATTCTTGAAAAAGGAAAAATTTGGCTTTATTGTGTCATGTTGAAAAATATAAAGAGGAACTGCCCCCAAGACGAACTCCCCTGTAGAACTGCTCACGAACTGACGGTCCCCCCATGAACTGACTTTCTCCTTCTGTGCATACTGTTTTATATCGCAAATCAGGTCCCTCCCCTTTTCATTCTCACTCTACAATTGATCAAGTAACTTGAGATTGCAATTAGGTAATCTTTCAAGAATTTGATACGTCACAATGGAAAGTTACTGGCACACTCAGATGAAAAAGAAAAAAGAAAAAGAATACAGCCAAAAAGAAAAAGATACCAGTGGATGAATTTGATGCATCTCAAATTAAAAACAGATAATTTAATTGAGTATGTTTTCAGTTGCAAATAATGATTTTGCTGAACAAATATTGAACAAATATTGCAGAAATCAAATACATCTTATGATTCTGGTTTTTGAATCAACTAAGCAAAAAGCCTGCTTATGTGTGTGTACTGCTCATGCAAGTGTGAACTGAACTGCCCTGTTTGTATATTTGTCTGTGTTTGCACTGCAGTACATGAATTACTTGTATGTATGCGTGTGTGTGTCGTGTGTGTGTGTGTGTGTGTCTTTCTGCTGCCTGCATAATATAAGTATTGATTATTAGTATGAGCAAATGATAAAATATATGTATAATCAATATTATTGAATATAACAAACAATGCTGAAATAAAATCCTCAACACTATGAGCTGTTATGTGGTTCAAGGATTTATTATGCAATAATACAATAGCTTTTAAGCCCCTTATAAATGATTAGTTCATCATTTGTTAATCATTAACTTATAGCTTATAGGAAACTCAGAACTGCTAGTTTGGTAATACATTAAAATAACATTTGACTCATCACATAGTAAAATTATTTAAAAACCTCTACAGCCTTGAGCCACTGGCTCAAAAATGACATGCCCAAAGTGAAATGAGTATATCCTACTTGGTCCACTTGAATAATCTTGGTATTGCAATAAAGGTAACAAAATTTGGATATTTCTGTCATGGTGTAAAAATCAGTGTATATATCATTGATTCAGAGTAAATTAAGGTAGAACACAGCATAAATCAAAGATCTAATTTCTGCCGAACAAAATGTACTTTTATTCCTTTTGAAATTATTTTGTTGCAGTCTGAAACGTCTAAAAAAAATTACAGCACAGAATCTCATAATCTGCGCCAAAGTTTATGCTAATCAAGTAAATCAGAGCAAAATTAGAAAGATTTTAACTCAGGAATGTGTAGGTGACATTTCAAAATCGGCCATTCCTGTATCTTTTTGGATACTGTGTGTGATGTACAGTTCAAGAACCACACGCGAGAGACAGAAATCCAAAAAACGTATGCCTTTAATGGAGTTCGAGTCAAAGCCAAAATATACAGGAATTGCCAAGCCACAATACGAAATCCAAAAACAGTATCGACCAATAAGACAGATGGGCAGAGGTACAAAAACGATTGGCAAAAAGTCGTATTCGATGGGCAAAGCCAACGGTCATACACAGGGCATCCAAACACAGAACTCGTGGTCATACAAAAATAGGTCAAAATCCAGAAAGACAAAAACAGTACAAAAAGGGCTATGGCAAGAATCAAGGTCGGACTATCCAGTAGAAGCGGAGCAATATTCATTGGCATACAAGGCGCTCTGCACAAAGAAATATTGATCAACGTTCTGACAAGAGCTGTGAGCGAAGAGACTGCTAATATACACTCAGGAATGGTCACATGCTATACAGAGACAGGTGGAGGGAATGGAGCTAATTACATTGGGAGAATCACACGAGGGAAGCCCTAACCACAAAAATTGGTGAAACAAAATACGAACGAGAATCACACAAACAGCCTATGACATTCAAACAGCTCCAGTCCAGGAGTTCTACGTGCACAGATAACAAGCGCAGGAGAGTGATAAAGCACGTGCGAGAGATTCTCGCTGAAGCTCAGGAGAGGACAGCAATGGACAAGGGGCGGAGAATAAAACGGGGCGATTGCGGAGAGTTAATTACTCTATTTGTAGCGGTGCAACTTTACAAATTAAACTAGAGTGCTCATCAGTAAGTTAGTAATCTTATATATACAGGAATTAGTTGTGTTAGTAGACTATAATACAAAATACAAATGTTAGTCTTGATAGTAATCAGAACAGAAGGGCGAAGGAAGAAAACGAGATTTCGAAGGAATATTTTAAACACGGGAATTCATTTAAATCACCCATAGTCAGTGGGTACGCAGACAGGGAAGACGGACTGAACCAACTAGATCGCAAGACTGGGGAGAAACTTGCAATGGAACTGAGACATGGAATGAACCAAAAACCTGTTGCAATAATCAAAAAGAATAAATAAAAGACAATAATCATGAACACAAAACCAGCACGAACACATGACCAAAAACCAAAACCATGACACTGTGTGCCATTTCAGATTTCTCAGCTATAAAACACATTTAATTCCACTTATATCTCACTTCAAGCATACTTTTCAACCAAATACAACCATTTTTTCAAATTAATCAAGTAATTTTTTTATTACTATTAGATTTTTTTCTGCCAGTTCTGTGTACATTTTCCCATTCAAAGAAAATACATACAAGGGAAATGAGATTTGATTGAAATGGAGCAGATTAATTAAAAAAAAAAAACAAGCAAATAAATAAATTATAAATACAACGATTGTAATGGCTGGTAAAACAGAAAGGCCAAGTGCAGCGGTCAGGGAGAGAACGAGCAGTACGGACATAATACAAACACAGAGAGTCACACAGCCCGCCAGAAAATACTCGCACTTCCAAAGGACATGTAAGAGTCTGAAAAACGGAAGCAATGTGAGAGAGAACCAAAATAGAAAAGAGAAAATTCCTAAAGAGCAAGGAACTCCAATAATAACGAGAAGATATAAAGTCAGACAAATCCTGACTACAGATATCTTCGGCAAAAGTGCTTAGCTGCAAACAGACAATCTTGCAAAGGAGGCGTGGCGGACTTCCGGCTTAAAAAGAGTCTGGGAAAGCACCGCCCCAGTTCAATCAGCCAGCTGGGAAAAGAATCCAATTGAAAAGGAATTAGATCTCGTCCCAGGACGAGAGCCACAAAGAAAAGTCCAATAAACATGCACGCCTCACAAACCATGACAAAGATAGAGTAAAAAAAATGGTAGAAAGTAAAAAGAACAAACACCCCAGTAATTATTTATACAACAACAACACTTCTACTGCCTAAAATGGGTACATACTAACTCAGGATTTGAACCTGGGTCTCTCGCGGGAAAGCGCAACACTGTAGCCAGAACGCTACATTAATTAACTGCAACAGTCTCCTTGCAAATATGAAGATTGAGCCAACAAAATGCGTTGTGCCCCCTGATTTTACATTTTTACTGCTTATGCATACTTGCGCAAGAATTCTCAGTCAGAAAAAAACTTTGTAAATGACTGCTGAATATTTAGTGGATAATTAAAGTGAAAATGCTAAAAACAAACCAGATGTGCATTGATATTGTCGCGCTCTTTGAGTACATGTGCGTAATTGGGCACTCTAATTTAGACGCACAGACAACATTAGGCTTTATCCCAGGCTAGGATAGTGCGATTAAGGTAGATGGCTCACTGGAAACATCAGAGCCCATAGAATCAAATGGATACCAGCAAAGTCAAACTAATAGTATCACCAGCAGATCACAAAGAAGAAAATATATTGCAGGCAAGCGGAATGCTCAGCGCCTGATCTCATTGGAAGCAGTGCCCCAGACAAAAAGCTTGCATGGAGACTGGAAGATCTAGTTTCAATATAACACACACACATTGGGCGAACAACAGCCAGCCAGATTTACCTTCAAACACAGTTTTCATTAAAAAATATCAAAGGTAAGAAAAAATTTTTGCTCAATGCTGCAGAATGCAAAGCGTATGCCTGTTGTTCTTTTAGTATGGTGTTGGTTTAAAATGACAGGGCTTATATCATTGGATTCTGCGGACTTTCCTCTTTCATTTGATGTATCATTTGTATGCAATTGAGCACTGATATTATTTTAAACTATGTTTTGCTACATGTTTATTTACTTGCTTGGTGCTTGAATTGTGTTCTTTTTAGGTGAAAACAGTCATCATGTGCTTTTCAGAGTTTCTTCCCCTTAAGTGAATATACTGCATGACAATGTTGCTATTAGGAAACATGCTGTATTTATGAAGCGTAATCATTGGTATAAAAGGTTGAGAGTTAACACCGGCAGAGTCAAATTTACTTTTAAATAAATACCCATAAACATGGTAACAAATTCACTCTTTAAAAGTTGATTAAACTCTGAATAGTTCACTGTGTGCAAATCAGCAGGTAGTAAACTGACTTAATCCCTGGAAAGACTCCCCACCCAAGCTGACTGACGTCATGAGTAAGATGAGCAGCTTGTGGGTTTCATCAGCAGTTTAATTTTTTTGAACAAATTAAACATTTTTATGGGTTCTTCCCCATTTCTCAATTTAGTCCAGGGAAATAATAAAATTCTTGAAAAAAACTGAAGCTCCTATTGACTTCTGTGGAGGGATGGAGTGGCTGCAGTTAGGTCAGGGTAATGGCACAACTGCAGGGACCAGCTGTAAAAATGTCCTGAATTATTATTCGATTGTTAACCATCTGTTGCGTGAGAAAGTGTATTGATCCGGCGGGACATCTTTTCTTTGCTATCAAAGGCAGTCCTCCCCCAGGGTCTATTCTGGCCACAGGTAAATCTGTCAGTGACATCTAATATCCATCATGCACCAGTGGGATTTACACCAGAGGCATACAAAGCCTGTGATGCGAGGCCGGGGGCGGGGCCAGGGCGCGAATAAACACATACAATACCATGGCCTCGTGTCACTAATGTGCGGCTCCAGATCAGGCACCCTCAGCAGTGTTTTATAGATGCGTTACGATCAGCAAAGGCATTGGAGACCACAGTGTTGGGGGAGAACTGATCGTCTCCTTTTCTAAAATACACATCTGAGCAGCAGCTGCCAACACAGCATAGCTGAGCTCTGTCAAAGCAGACAGGTTTGACATATCACAGATATTTTCCTCTTTCTTCTATTGGGACATTTGCAATTTTCCGAAAGTCTACAAATCATAATTCAACCAAAACCATTCCAAATTTAGACAAATTTAAAAAAGGTAAAAACAAAAGAAGCAAAGCAGAAATCTGGTTCATTTTAAAGCATAATTCTAATTTATATTGTCTCACAAAGATTGTGGAATTGTTAATTGACGCTTAATTAGTGAGATTGAGTTGGCGTGTTTCATTTCATCACATGACCGACATTTAGCTGGCACTTTCATTCAGAAAGATTGCAGGGTTTTTGTGTTTTTTTTTAAACAAGGACATAGCTGGATATATGCAGAACAATGGGAAACAATGGCAGCAGGCTTCCAGAAAACTACACCTGTGACCCCCGCCCTCCCAGCCTGGTTCCACCAGCATTTCGGTAAACTTTCAGCCATCACTTGTGTTACAGCCGTACTGTAATCCATCCTCTCTCGCATTATCTTACCCGCCTATTCATAGTCAGAGTTTGCGGAGATGCCGGAGCCTATCCCAGAATGCAGTGTGCGAGAGCCAGGAACACATCACAGACAGGCCACCAGTCCATCGCATGGATAACTCAAGATCAGCTCAGAGTCTCCAATTAGCCAAATGTATTCCTTTGAGGAAAATGGAGTGCTGGGTGGAACCATACCCACACACATGGATGCACGCACACACACCCACGCGTATGCACGCACGCACGCACGCACACACACACACACACACACACACACACACACACACACACAGGGAACAATTCAAACTGCACATAGAAAGCCACCAGCCAGATTTGAACCCAGATATGATATGTTACAGTTTCAGAATGAGTATGTGCAGTGTCTATCTAAATTACATGTTTCATCTTCTCTTCTAATGTTTAGAATCTCATATTAAGCCTGGATTTGCCAGAGAGGGAATGAGGCGGAATTGTGAATTATCAGTTATTCTTCAGTAAGTGGCGTGAGTAAAATCCCAGTATATTTAACCTTCTGATGCCTCAGAGTCATCATGTCTACATGGAGCTGAGGTGTGGGAAGCTATAGATCAGAACCTGACATTTCACTAATTGTGCGTGTTTGAAAATGATCGCTGCTCAGGCGGTCTCGTCGCGCCGCACTGTGTCGTGCTGCGACAGCTCAGACCCCTGTTGGGTGTACAATCTAGCTCACTTCACTCCCCTCAGAAAGAGAAAAGAATAAAGGCTTAATATCGCTCCAATAACATGGTTAAACGGCTGCTGCAGTAATTCCTCTGGACCAAACAAACTGAGGGGAGACCACCGTCTGGCTTCTTTGTTGAGTTTGTCGATTGAAACAGTCGACCTTTCCTGTTTCCTCATCTGTCCAGAGGTGATTCGATCCACGTCTGGTGGCCCCGCATGGCCCCGTCGCTCCACACGCCTGCGTTTGGGCTGTGAGGACTAACTCCTGCTTCCACTCGGTGGAGAGGGATGCTGCAGCAGGAAGCAGCCGACTGCACCGAGAACAGGCTTTGTGCCTAATTTCTTAACTCTCGTTCCTGCACAGAAGATGTCTCGTAAAGGAGTGTACACGTTGGTAAGAGGGCAAAAAGCGAGGCATTTCTGCTGCTTTTATGATAAATTATCTCCCATTTGCTGTATCTTACAAGGCTTTCAGGAAATGCTTAGGCACTCTGGATTATACTTGAATGCCATAAAAAGGCTGAAATCCTGTCTGACAGCAGAAACTTGGGGGTTTCTGTTCATAATAACTTCTCAGAGGGAGACTCTTTATTGACTTGTAAAGTGAGTCCACACCTTTTGTTCAGTTTGAAACTGCATTACCTGGTTGTGTGTGCTGCATTCAGTGACCATTATACACACACACACACATACACTCAGCACCATTAAAAACGCACAGGTGAGGTATGTACTGTATTTGCGGCAAATTGAAGAATCAATTGATTTTATTGCAGCTGCATCAAGAAAATTGAGTGGCTTGTGACACAGGAGAGAGAAAAAGAGCCTTTGGCATGTCACGTGCAGATCTCAGCTGCGGAGAGATGGCGCGTCATTTGCACTGTCACCGTTCAACATTCAGTCCGCAGTCTGTCCGAGAATGGAACACAGCCACTGTCACTGACTGACCCTGCTTAGGGCAGCCACGAGTGACGATGGCAGCTTGGGATCGCCACATCTGGTTACAGCCTGTACATGACAGATTCCGTGACAGCAACCAAACTGATCATGAGAGGAGTGGTCCGAGACGATTGAGGGTGAGTCCATGCGTGAGGAAAACGTGTGCACACAGCCTGTACAGAATACCCATTTTTTGCCCATGAACAGGTATAGGAACTCTTCACTTCTGACTGTGGGCACCTGCCTTGGTGTAATTTTTTGGCACTTTATTTCCCTGTTTCTGTCCGAGTATGGAAAACAGGGACTGTTGCTGACTGACCACTGTAAGGGAAGTCATGCGTAAATGGACAAAAACTGTGTTTTCTGTAGGGCCTGTGTGCACGCATGTTCTGCTCACGTAGACAGCATCAAACGGTACTTGCGCTCATCCTCAATCATCTCGGACCCCTCATCTCATGATCAGTTTTGGTTGCTGTCCGGAATTTGTCACATACAGGCTGTAACCAGATGTGTCACTCGCGGCTGCCCTAAGCGGGGTCGGTCAGTGACAGTGCCCGAGTTCCATTCTTGGATAGACAGCCGACTGATTGTTGAACGGTGACATTGCAAATGATGCACCTCGCGGAGGCTGAGATCTGCCCGTAACATGCCAAAGACTCATTTTATCAGACTCTTTCCTGTGTCACAAGCCACTCCATTTTCTTGATCCAGTAGCATTTTTTGTTTTTTTTGTTTGCTTTATGTAGGCTATTGCCCCACCAAAAAGAACAAGTCAAGTGTCACTGTATGCATTATTACTGGAGTTTTTGGTGTGTGCGCATGGTGCATGTCAGGATTATAAAAATCAATCAATTCTTCAATTTGCCACAAATAC
This sequence comes from Gymnothorax reevesii, assembly GCA_029721435.1. Lineage (NCBI taxonomy): Eukaryota > Metazoa > Chordata > Actinopteri > Anguilliformes > Muraenidae > Gymnothorax > Gymnothorax reevesii. The sequence goes on along the minus strand of CM056589.1, from coordinate 2,027,493 downwards.
AGTACATACCTCACCTGTGCATTTTCAATGGCATTGAATATAAATATAAAAGAAGAATAAATGATCATATTCCTATGATAACGGTCTGCTTGGTAGGGCTTTTTTGTTAGAGGAGCAGGGGCATGGACTTTTGACTTTGCTGTTTGGAATCTGGAGGTTTGAATTTTGGCTGAAATTTTCACTAGTCCTCTATATAAAGTATTTTAATGAATTTTGGAGCACTCTCAAAGAGGAGGAGAGTATTCGGTGGAACTACGGATAGGAGATCAGGGCGAATGAGATGTTGTAAGGACTTAGTCTGTGATTGTGCGAACGTTGGGAGCCCCAGGTGGTGAGACTTAGGATGGGGCTCGCGTCTCTTGTCGGAGTACGTGTAAGGTCCTAAGCTCCCAAACAGTGTTAATGAATCAGTGAGAGATTGGCTCTATGTACGTCGTCATTATTGCGAATATAGCTTGCGTATGAGTTTGATGTCCAGCGGCCAAGAATTTTAATTAGGTGGTCTGGAACTTCTTGCTTGGATGCTCTAGACGGTGCCAATGCGAAAGCAATGCCTGGAGATGTATTTGGGCGGAATATTGGATTTAATTAGAAAATTACAGAAATGGTAGAGGAACCTGTGCGAATGGCGACGACCCCTTGTCGGTCGTTAGCAATGGGTCTTGGGGAGAAGCGTGGTTATTTTATTTGTAATGTGCGGGAAAAAAAGCCTCTAGATGGCAGTATTGACATTTTTTTTGTGAAGCCCAGTCTAGAGCTAGGTTTTTGGGCATGTCCAGGCCATGCCTGAGAGGGGAAAGTCCCAGAGGAAAAAAAAAATTCTAAATGTGGGAGGGGGCTGCAAAAGAGTATATAAGGAGAAAAATTGAGAGAATAAAGTAGTAGGAGAAATTGCAAGGCAAAGGCTACATTTGACCAGACCTGTCACTCTTTTCAAGACCTCTGAAGCTTTTCTGTGGATTTTTGCCTGTGTTGGAGCATTTTCCTCACCCGGAACATCACCAAGCAACCCCGTCTCAAAGGACTGTAAATTTTTTTTCCTTGTATATTATCAATCTTGGTCAGTAGTATAAGTTGTAGGTTAGTGTTGGTCTTTGTTTAATTAAATCTGTTTAAGTTTTAAAATGTAGTCTGTCATCCCTGGCTGTTGTAAATGTCATAACAAATTGAGGCCATAACCATTTGGGGGCTCAAGTCCGGGATAAATCATTGTGTCATTTATTGAAAATCTAACATTTCAGATTGTGAAATTAAAAAAAAAAAATTTCCTTGATATATATTGACAGATCAACAGCAATGGATGATTTCTTGGCATCACCAACCGTAGAGGTTTTGAAGTCTTGAAAAAAGACAGAACTGCTAGAAATATGCAGACAGAGCTGACAGAGGTAAAACCAGCCATGCAAAAAGCAAGACTGGCTAGAGAGATTGTTGAATATTACATTGATGAAAATGTGTTTGCACCAGGAGATCTGGAACAGTTTTTTAGTGGAAAATCCAAATGTAGAAATGGAAGTTAAATTAAAAATGCTTGAAATAGAAAGGGAGTAAAAAGAAAAACTAAGAGAATTTGAGAGGGCAGAAAAAGAAAAACAAAGACAGAGATTTTGATTTAGAGAAGTTCGATAGGGAGGAAAGGCTCCAAATGGAGCTACTAAAAATCTAAATAGCAGCTGAAAACAAATTTCAGACTAGCCAGGAGGTAAAACTAGTGCCTCCATTTTCGGAGAAGGAAATTGATAAGTATTTCCAATGCTTAGAGAAGGTAGCTAAGAGTTGACAGTGGCCAAAGGAACACTGGCCTCTGATGTTGCAAACTGTCCCCAAGGGTAAAGCTCAACAAGCCTATTTTGCTTTGTCTGCTGATGATTCCTCAGGTTATGAGGTTGTCAAAAAGGTTATTTTGACAGCTTATGAGTTGGTTCCAGAGGTTTACAGACAGAAATTCAGAGGTCTGAAGAAATCTGACAGACTTATGTGGAATTTGCCAACGAGAAGAAGGTTTGCCTTGAGCGCTGGTGTACTTCTATGGAGGTCAAGGATGATTTCAACTCACTAAAAGAGATAGTTCTTGAATTCCTCAACTAACATTGTGTTAAGGATGATATTAAGACCTACCTGAATTAGAAGCAAGCCCTGAATTTGCAGTCTGTTGCCAAATTTGCAGATGAATATGTTCTCACACAAGTCCAAATTTCAGTCTAGCAGTGACAATAGATAGTTCCAATTTCAGAAAAAAAGGCAATGGTGATACCCAAAATTCCTCACCTAAAACCATAGACAAATCTAGTGATGGTGCTTAGAAATCCAGTCACAGGTTCTGATGAAAATGTAAAAGCTGACAGTAACAAAAGTGGTCTAGTTTGCAATTTTTGCAAGAAATCTGGTCGTGTTACAACTAACTGTTGGTTCCTTAAAGCTAAAAAAAGAAAAAGAAAAGGATTCCAAACCAAATGCATTTGTGAAGACAAGGTTAGAAACCCCTGTAGTAGATGACCGATCTGCTAAATTGCCTGTTCCTTGTGGGGCTAAGAAGCCTGATACTGCTGACTTTGTGAGGGAGGAATTTCTTCCATTTGTGTTAGAGGGATTTGTGGCTCTGAATGAGCATTCTCCTCCTGTCCCCATATATATTCTAAGGGATACCGGAGCTTCTCAGTCACTTTTGTTGATGGACTCCTTGGAGTTACGTGATGAGACAGCTTCTGGGGATTTCATACTTGTACAAGGTATTGAAGGGAGGACTGTACCTGTACCCCTGCGCTCTATATTCTTGAAGTCAGATTTAGTTACAGGACAAGTAAAGGTGGGACTAACGTCAAGTCTACCTATCAAGGGTGTTTCTCTGTTGCTAGGCAATGACCTGGCTAGGGGCAATGTAGTTCCCCCTGTTCATCTTACTTCACTGCTGAGCACTGAAGATGGTGATGAAGACCCATCTCTGTATCCTTCCTGTGCAGTGACCTATGCTATCGCCAAGAAGGCTCAAGAAGAAGATGATGTGGTGCCGTCCAGCACATTGAATAGTCATGACTCAGGTAGTTCGCCTCACGACTCTGTTCGGCCTACTTTGGTTTCTCAGTTTGAGGACTTATCAGATACTTTTCTCAGTTCTCTGTTCAGCCAGCCAGATGGGTCTGGTGATTCTGATGTGTCTGGAGACTTGTCTCTATGCAGAAAGCGGTTGATTCAGGAGCAAAATAATGATCCTGATATTTGTGCTCTAAAGAGGAGAGCCCTTCCTGATAACACCCAACTGGAACTGCGTCTATTTATTTATCTCAAGGATGGTGTGTTGATGTGGAAGTGGCGCCCTCCTGATATCCCTGCCAATAAAGATTGGGTAGTTGTCAAGCAAATTGTTGTTCCGAAGGTCTACAGGAATGAGATCTTAACAATGGCTCATAGTATACGTTTAGGAGGTCATCTTGGTGTTAACAAGACTGTTGATAAGATCATGAAACACTTCTTCTGGCCTGGGCTTCTGAAAGATGTTTCCAACTTTGGCAAAACCTGTCACACTTGTCAGGTAGTTGGAAAACACCAGTTAGACCCACCTGTAGCTCCATTGCAGCCTATCCCAGCATTTGGGGAGCCCTTCTCTAAGGTCATTGTTGATTGTGTTGGTCCATTACCCAAGACTAGATCTGGAAATCAGTACTTGCTGACAATCATGTGTGCATCTACCAGATTCCCTGAAGCCATACCTCTACGCAACATCAAGGCAACTGCAATCTCGAAGGCTTAGATAAAGTTCTTCACGTTGTTTGGCCTTCCCAGGGAAACCCAGTCAGACTAAGGTAGCAATTTCACTTCCGGGTTGTTTCAGCAGGTTGTGTATGAACTAGGTGCAAAGCAGGTTCTTTCTAGTGCCTATCATCCAGAGAGTCAGGGTGCCTTAGAGCGGTTTCATTCCCCTCTCAAGACAATGATGAGGACTTATTGTTATGACAATGAGAAAGGCTGGGATGAAGGTGTTCATTTGCTGTTGTTTGCAGCTAGAGAAGCAGTGCAGGAGTCTACTGGATTCAGTCCATTTGAGCTAGTGTTTGGCCATGAAGTGAGAGGACCTTTGCTATTGTTGATTGAACAATGACAAGAGGAAGAGCCACATATCAGTCTGTTAGACTATGTTAGCAAGTTCAAGGACAGATTGCATGCAGCATGTGACCTAGCCAAAGAGAACTTGAAATCACTTCAGGGAAAAATGAAAACTTGGTATGATCATAAGGCTAGAAGCCGTGAGTTTAAACCAGGAGACAAGGTCCTTGTGTTGTTATTATTATACGCCTGTCTTAAGACGGGACGTATTATGTCATCACCCCCGTCCGTCCGTCCGTCCGTCTGTTAGCAATTTCTTGTCCGGGGCATAACTCCTGAGCCGCTTGAGCTACATTTGTGATACTTCACATACACGTGCACCATCACTATGATATGTTCACCCGGTCAAGGTCAAGGTCACTGGCAAAGGTCAAAGGTGACATGGGGCCCAGATTGGGCTTGTCCTGAGCATAACTTCTCAACCGCTTCGGATACATCCATGATATTTCACACACACGTGTACCATCACTGAGCGGAGTGTCGCGTACCATGTTTACGGCCCTCCCTCCAAGGTCAAGGTCACGGACAAAGGTCAAAGCTCACATGGGGCTGTTGTCTGTTGGATATTGGTATCATGTTGTCTGTCCACTTCCTGATCCATGTTCATGAGGGGCGTATTATGCACCGTTGGCAGTGCTCTTCTTGTTTCCCTTGCAGTCCAATCCATTGCAGGCTAGATTTCATGGTCCTTAAGAAATTCTGACAAAGCTCAATGATCTCAATTACATTGTAAAGACTCCAGATAGGAGAAAGCCAAAACAGTTGTGTCACATTAACATTCTGAAGCCTTATCATGATAGAAATGCTCGGGTTGCAGCTGTCACTTCAGATCCTTCAATGGCCGAGATTTGTGAAGATGAGGGGGAGTTTCAAGATGGTGAACCTAGAATTAAAGCTGAAGTTCTTTCATGTAAATTGTCAAACTATGAAGTGTTGCAAAATCTTGATGTAAAACTCCAGCACATAGAACCCTCACAGAGAGATCAGTTTGAGAGGTTGATCAAGAAATATGAGGATTTGTTTCCTGATGTTCCAAAGAGAGTTTCTATAGCCTCTCATGATGTAGATGTTGGTGATGCCAAACCAATTAAACAGCATCCGTACCGGATGAATCCTGAAAAGAGAAAGATTGCTGAGAAAGAGGTTGAGTACATGTTAGAACATGATATTATCAGACCCTCCAACTCAGATTGGAGTTCACCCTGTGTGCTAGTTCCAAAACCTGACGGAAGTACTAGATTCTGTACAGATTATTGCAAAGTCAATGCTGTAACTAGAACTGATGTGTTTCCAATACCAAGGATTGATGATTGTATTGATAGAGTAGGGCAAGCAAAGTTTCTGACCAAGATTGATTTATTGAAGGTTTATTGGTGTGTGCCTTTAACTGAGAGGGCCAAGAGCATCTCTGCTTTTGCCACACCATCTGGGTTGTACCAGTATGAAGTCCTACCCTTTGGCATGAAAAATGCCCCAGCCACGTTCCAAAGGATGATACAGTCTACAATCGCCGGATTGCCACACAAAGATGCATACATCGATAACCTGATCACATGGAGTGACTCCTGGGAAGAACATCTAAAAGATGTAGAGACGTTGTTCCAGCGCCTGACCCAGGCTAACCTGACTGTTAACCTGAACAAGAGTGACTTTGGTTATGCTACTGTCACCTATCTTGGATACGTCATAGGCCAGTAAGAGGAAAAACAACATCGGAGATTGTTGAATTGGAGTTTGATTTTACAGGAGTTTGACTTGGAAATTAAGCATGTAAAGGGTACTGACATTGTAATTGCTGATTGCTTATCCAGTGATTGAGTATGTATATATAGACAAGTGTCCACTTAACCATTTGGTATTGAAAAGAAAAATTTTGCCTTCATGAGTCAAAATTTTTCCCTTTTGGAATGGAGGTGTAATGTGAATAGAGGTCACTAGATGGAAGTATTTACCTTTTTTTTGTTAAGCCCAGACTGGAGATAGGTTTGGGCATGTTTTAGGCATATCGGGCACAAGTCCCAGAGAAAAATAAAAAAAAGCCTAAAAGGTGGGAGGGGTCTGCAAAAGAGTATTTAAAGAGTAAAACTAAGACAGTAAAGTAGGAGAAATTGCAAGGAGAAGGATTTTCCTCACCCAGGACATCACCAAGCAACCCACCAAAGGGACTGCAAATATTTCTATTTTTGTATATAATCAATCTTGGTCTGTATAGTGGAGTAGTTTGTCGTTTATTTGCCTTTGTTTAATTAAATGTGTTTTAGTTTTAAAATTTTTGTCTGTCCTCCTTTGCTGTCGTTAATGTCATAACAAATTGGGGGCCATAACAACTGCGATTTATTTATTTGCGGGCCATCTTTTTTGGATGTTCTGTTTGTTGGTGGTATATTTTTATTCTTTATTTCCCTATAAATCAACTCTAAAATTAATACTTTTACTTTTTGCTGGCTGCTGGACATAAAGAATTTTGAGTTGGACAGTCTTGTTGGGACCTCACTACATGGCTGTGGTTGGGGGGGTGGAACGGTTGGGCTCAGCTCTGGCTGCTCTACCTGCACTTACATGGTTTGCACCCTCTGGGGCGCGGAAAGCATCGGATATTTATGAGCCCCCACCTGGGGTGGCCTGTGGGTACGGGGCTGCTGCTCTCGGGGTCTGGTGCGGCTGCTCCTTCTGATTGCGGTTGGCAGTGGTTGTGGTTATGATTGCGATCGCCCCCTGGGTCTGTGCCCAGGGGGCGACTGTGGTTGTGGCTGCGGTTGCTGTCTGCTGTGGTCTGGGGGGGGCCCTGCCTATCAGTTGCGCTTGTGCCTAAATGGCTTAACCCCAATGGGGCGCTGAAATCATCGAACCTACATATATAATGAGTCCCCATTTGGGGAATACCTGTGTGTGCGTGGCTGTTGCTGTCTGGGCGGTGCTCGGCTACCTTCCTCAGTGGCTGGTGGTTGTGGCTGTAGTTGCGGCTGCGATCATTGTCTGGGCGTTGTGCTCAAGGGGTGGTTGGGTCGCGGCTGCAGTGGCAGTCGACTGTGGTTGGGGCAGGGCTGATTGGTGGAGCCTAGCCTGCTCTTTGGAATCGGATGCACCACTCGTGAGTAAAAGTTCAGTGAAACCTCCGATAAGGTGAAGCCCAAAGCTACAACAGCTAAATGAATGGATGACGGTATGGCTTATCCTGACGCTTGGCAAGCGACTGGGACGGGTCAGGGTGCAAGACTCACCGCCCCCGAAGCAACTTCTACTCTGAAACGACTCATCAGTGTTACATACCGTCATGGGCTAAGGCGATCTCCTCTAAGCCTTAGCGCCGGAAACGAAAGGGCGATGAGAATGAGGACTTTGATGCGAACTACACAGTCGGGTGGTAGCCCCGACTCTCCTGCTGGAGGTACCCCCCACCGTCTGATGAAGATAGGACTACCCCGTAGAAGCCTCTTCTCCACGGCAAGGACTGATGGAATACGCTTTATGAGTTGGGATAGGGATTGGAGGAAAAGCATGGGCGATAAGAAATCCCTACCCAGCTCCGTACAGGTGGGGCTTGTCCTTCCCTGGGCGGCACAAGCTTGCAGCCTTTGTGGCGCCCATATCGACTCGCTCAAGACGACGGCCATCCACTTCCACGAATCCCACAGAGCCAGAAAAATCACTTTCATTTGTGGTTAGTGCTCCGGCACTAAATCCACCCAGGCTGCTGCCGCCTGCCATGTGGGTAAATGCGGTTGGCCCAAAAAGCGGTACTTATCACAGGGGCAGCACCACTGTGACCTATGTATCAAAGACCTTTCCCCACAACCGGTGGCCTATCCCTTCATTGTCGAAGAATGCACTCTAAGGCATTCTTTCGAACAACGCAACCAACCATTGTCAGCGAGCACGACACGTCAGCCAGATGGCGGAAGGAGGAGAGTGCGCTCCTTGAGCAGTTTATTAGAGAGAAAGGCTATTGCTGCGACCTCTTTAAGATCGCCAAAGACCACCTCCTAGGCTTCTCTAAGGAGCAAAATAGGGCTAAATGTCGGCTCATTCGTAAGACACTGGTAAAAGCTATAGTTGAGGCCCCCACTGACAAGTCCCCCTGGATAGATTTACTGGACTTGGAGACGCCGCTCCCATCAGGGCCTACAATAGCGATGGTAGGGTCACTTATCCAAAGTAAACTCGCTAGGGCCAACAGATGTGACCCTGACACTCCCACTACTACCAGAAAAACTAACAGACAATCGGGAAAAATCCAGAAACTGTTAGGCAAGCCGCGCTCAATCGGTGGACCCAAAGATAAACAACCTTCCCTATATGCATGGAAGAAGGGCGGCTATAGGAGTAGGAAGTTACTCTTCAGGGCGAGGCAAACGGCATTCACTGCTGACAAATCTAAGATGGAAAAGAAAAACCGAGGGGCGGGAGGATTCCGTATGTGACATCAGCCCAGAGTTTGTGGAACGGAGGGAGCTACGAGAAGATCTGGGGTAAGGTCACGCAATTCCAGGGCCTCGGCCTGTTTGCGTCCCTTCCTCAGGCAGAAAACACTTGCTTTTCCAAGCCCATCTACCTGGATGAGGTAAGAAGTGCTGTCTTGAAAATGAACAGTGCCCCTGGCCCCGACGGAGTCTCATGGGATGCCCTGCTAGTCTGGGACCCCAGGGGCACCAAGCTGGCAGCATTATTCAATTCCATCCTCCTAAGTGGGCACCTTCTCTCCAGACTCAAGGGCAGCAGGGCTACCCTTATTCCAAAGACCAACGATGCGAGCCTATTGGATGACCTGAACTACTGGCGTCCCATCACCATTAGTTCAGTGATTCTCCGCACTCTCTCTGCCAAATGCCGTTTGCCTCGCCCTGAAGAGTAACTTCCTACTCCTATAGCCGCTCTTCTTCCATGCATATAGGGTAGGTTGTTTATCTTTGGGTCCACCGATTGAGCGCGGCTTGCCTAACAGTTTCTGGATTTTTCCCACTTGTCTGTTAGTTTTTCTGGTTGTAGATCTACCTATCGAGGTCAGAACGGCAGAATCCTTGGGCATCTTCAAGCGCCGCCTGAAAACCCACCTCTTCAGGCTCCACCTTTCCCCTCCTCCACTGCCCTGAATCCTGTCCCTACATCCTTTTGATTTGTTGCACTTAATTCTGTTTTCTCTCCATTGTTGGAGTGTCGGAATCGGTCAAATACCTGAGAGTTAATTTTAACCCCCTCAAAAGGTATTCAGAAACCCCCTCTGATGGCGATGTTGCGTGACTCCATACAAAAGATCTCTGCTCGCCAGCTCAAACTATTCCAAAAGGTTGAAATCTTCAGGTACCATGGCATCCCCCGATTAATCTACAGTGTGGACCACGGCATGGTTGGTCAGGCCCTACTGCAAGATTGTGATAGGACCATTCGCATGGTTAGTCAAAGCATGGTTCCACATTGATTCATCAACCGCTGATGGTCTTTTGTATGCCAGTAGGAAAGACGGAGGCCTGGGCATTTCCAAACTGTCCACGCACATCCCATCTGTACAGCTGCGTCGAACTATGAAACTGCTTTCTTACAACGACAGCTGTACTCGAACGCTAGCCAGAGCTGTCATTTCTAGTAAAAAAATCCAACAACTCTGGAAAGGGGCCACAGGGCTGCAGCCCCAAGGGGATTTCGGCGGTAACAATATCTCAATTGAACGCAATCTCCACAGCAGCCTGGAGAGCAAGAGAATTTACAGAGAGGGCCTCCCTCAAAACCCATGGTGTGGGAGTGGAGGTTTTCCACAACGATCCTGTGAGCAACCATTGGCTTCGAGGGCCCGGCTCGGTTCACTCTACAGCATTAGAAATGATCATGGCCCTCAAGCTGCGTACAAACATGCTTCCCACTCTCTCCACTGCTGCCAGAGGTCAGTCAGCACCGAGCGGATCCGTACAATGTTGTCTCTGCAGTTTACACCCTGAAATCATGAGACACATTATAGGGAAGTGCCCAAAGAATCGCATGAAAAATCACAACATGCGCACTTCTGGCTGATGATACCTCACGGTACAAATGGAAAGTCTTCCAGGAGAAGAGGTTGACCACCAGTGAAGGGAGGGTAGGGGTCCCCGATTTTGTTTTGGTCAAGGGAAAGCGGGCCATGATCCTGGATGTGGCGATAAGATTTGAGGCATCTGTTTTCACCCTGCCTGATTCAGATGCATCTAAGACATCTAAGTACTTGCCTTTTGCAGAATCAGTGAAGAGCCTTGATAGCAGTATCAAGGAGGTCACAGTTAGGGGCTTCCCCATTGGTGCAAGGGGGAAATGGTATCGGAATAACAACCGGACGCTAAGGGAACTGGGAGCATCCAAGCCTCGACTAAAGCAACTGTCACGTTTGATGAGTCGGCGGGCACTCATTCAAACTACTGATCTCTGCATAATCTACTGATTGTAACAACTTCCACCATTCTCTGAGTAGCCTTCGCTCCTCCATCATAGCCCACTGTGCTTACCGGGTACCTCCATCTATCGCACTCGGATGACGACTGAGGTTCAAAGACTGGTGCTTCTTGACTATTGTAAACCCAGCGCCTGGTTGTAAATAATTCCATGCTTTATTTAAAAAAAAAAAAAAAAAAAACCAGAACTAATCTGTCTTTAGAAAATACTCTTCGATTTTTGGTGGCTGATAATCCCTCCTCATGGAGTCAATTTTTAGCTTGGGCCAAGTATTCCCATAACTCACTGAGTAATCTCTACACAGGTCTTTCCCCGTTTGAGGTCTAGGTGGGTTACCAATCCCCACTGTTTCCTGAGAGTGAGAACGATTCCGAGGCTCCCTCGGTCAACCATTTCATTCGTCGCTGTCGGTCGGTTTTAAGCAGTTAAAGCCCCCGGGTCTTTATGCATCCATCCGCCATTCCACATATCTTGGATTAAGCCGGTTAGCACTAGCGTCCTGGCATCTGCCGACACACCCCCACCACCACGAATGATTGAGTGCGGGCCAGTTTACACCGTGCGCTGCATTTGACTGGGAGGGATATGGCCCCGAGGAGCGCTGCTGGGTCCCTTCTCGGGATATTCTGGATCCCAAACTCATTTCTGAGTTTTGTGCATGGGGTTCCAGACTTCTGGAGCTGTCCCTTAGGGCGGTGGGGTGGGGGGGTCCTGTCATGGTTTGGTGGCTTTGAGAGCTTTCTTTGCTGCTCTCGTCTGAGACAACATCGTTTTGCTCTCAATCAAATTCTTGGGCCAGCTGGCATTAATTGGGGGCGTCGCCCGGATTCTATTTAAGCCCTAGTTCCACCTCAATTTCCTTGCTAGAGAGTCAGTGCTATGTTTCGCACTTTAGACGGTAAGGTCTGGAGTAGGAGAGTGCTTAAGGTTTAGCTGCATATTTGAGGAAGAGTTCTAGTCAGTAAGGGAATCTTTGTGTGTTCTTCTCTCTGTTCGTCCTGTCGAGCTCGCTTTGCTTCCTTGCATCGGACTACATCTTGGTCCGTTGGAAGCGCGATTCTCGCTCTCCTGTTTTTTTTGTTTGTCTCTCTTCCTTCTGCGTGTCCTCCTTTATCTCTGGCCACTGTGTTTGGTGTCTCAAACGGACCATCCATCACAAAGATCCCTTGAATTTGTGAGCTCCAATTTTTCTGCCGTGGTAATATGAGGAGTAAAATAAATTGGATGAGCAACCTGTGTCACAATCTCTTGATTCACTAACCAACAAAAGGTATTAATCAAAGCATTAGAGGTGCTAAGACAAAATTTAATTTTCGGTTTAAAAGAGCAAGATGAGGTAATATAGATACCTGACAAAAGAAATGTTTCAGTTTTATTTGGCTAAAACACTTGAATAGATCCACTTTCAAGTCAAACACATTCAAAACTTTAGTGGGAACAAAAGACAATCCCTTCGATAACAAGCTCAATTGATCAACAGTCAAATCCTTGGAAGAAATTATGATTACCGTGTCCTAGTAAAACTGCGTGTCGATTCGCAGTTCTAAAGAGTTCTATTCGCCGTAATGATCACAATTATCCAGTAGCAGTGCATTTTAATGATGTTAATCATGATATTTAAACTTTGCGCTTTTTTTTTACGGCATTGAACATGTACAGATGCCATTAAAAGGTGGTGACCATGATTTATTATTAATGAGAAGGGAAGATTTTTGGATTTTCACTTTGCAAACTCTTTATTAGCTTATTTCTAATTAAGCTTCTTTGTAAACTCTTTGTACAGTTGCTTCTTTGAACCTGAAGGAGGTCTCTGGACCGAGTTGTTTGAATTAAAATACAAGTTTTGCGAGTTTGACAGTGTTCGGGTCCATTGTTTGCCCCTCTGTCAGGCAGAGATGACTATGGACTACAAATGGGGTGTTTTGAGGATCGCAGTATGAGCTAAATGAGGACCCTGTTTTGGAGTACTCTAGGGTAGTCCAAGTTCAAAATATAACCTTGGAATTATTGCAAAATAGGTCCCTTTTAAGTATAACCTCACATTGCCATGGCACTAAAAAAAATTCAGTTCCAAATAAAAGACTCAGATACTTGTGTGTGGGTCTTGTAGTCTGGGTTTTAAAGGTCAAAACCTCTAATCATTTGTTGTATTCATACGAAAGACCGCTAAAAAGGAGAAAAAAGGTTGAAAGAGTATCAAAGGATCATCTAGAGTTTTAAAATTGAAATGAGAAAGATTGAAATTTGCAGAATATGTAATGCGTAAAAATATAAAAGGTGATGCGTTGGGTTCGTGCTTGTGCACACAGGAGAGTATCTAAAAGTGATATCCCGGGACATATCACCACAAATGCCTCTACTTAAGAGGCAAACTGATGCGAGATCAGGTAGACACCAGAAGCGAGGTGAAGGGGAATGAGGAGTTCATTGAAAATAAAACAAAACTGGCACGAGGGCCAACAAAAATCTTGGCCCAAAGGGTTGCAAAATACAAACTATGGAGAGCTTCACAGAGCTAAGAACTAAGGATCAGAAAACGACAAAAAACAGAAGGCACTGGAAACTCCAGGCAGGATAACCATAAACAGAAAAGAACAATGATTCCAGAAATGCTGAAGGCTATATACAAAATGACTAAGACTATGAAAAACAAACTAGAACAAGACTTGGCGAGGACACTATGAATGAAACTTGCAAACATGAGCTTGAGACACTGTCTGCCAGCCAACTTCCACTGCATCCAGATAAAGGGTAAGAAATCAAGACATGAGGGGCAACACCTGGAGGAGGAGAAACAAGAGGCGTGGCAAGATCATGACATGGACAGAGATTGGATGACAAGACTTGCTCATTAAGAGAATGAGCGTGCTCAGCTTAAGTACCAATTAAGTATGCAGTTTGGAAGCAGCATGAATGTTAAGAACAGAAAAGCACAGCAAGATCTTGAAATAGCAAAGCAGGAATCATGACAAACTCCCAGTCTAAATTAGTAATATTAGTAATGTGCCTATCTAAGAATTACACCACCCAGTGAGAGTTAGTAAACGTTAGTAACTTAAAAACAGTTAATTGTCAATTAAGCTTAGACAGCCCCGAATCAGCACAGCATAGAAGGAAGGGGAAATACCAAAGCCAACCAGAGCTCTGAAATGTGCAAAAACGAAGGCACGGGGCGGAACGCAGACAAGCGGTGGAGTGGCTGGGCAGATCTGGCATGAAACATAACACGGAAAAGTAAAAACATGGACAATGAACATGAATTATGAAATGCAAAAACCTGATACAAGAAACTGTTAAAGCTGTGACATGAACTATGAAACTTGGAACATGAAACTGTTAAAACCATAAACAATACTGTCTTGGCCAAAGGCCAGAACACAACACAAACCAAAAGGGAACGCACCTAAACCTAAGGAGAAGAAATCTCAAATAGGGACTAATATAACTGCAACCAGGCAGAGTCGCAAAAACTAAATAGCCAACTCTCGCTAAGGATCCTCCCACGGTAAAGACCGTGAAGGGAGGAAGAGAGAGACGAACGAAAAGAAAAGGAGTGACTACCAGAACCCAGCTCGGGCAGCCAGAGGAATAATTTTCAAAGAAAAGATAGCTTCTAAGTTTTTGATTAAGTCATAGATTCAAGACCTAAATGGCTATGAATGAAAGCTCTTAACTTCAGGCATGTAGAATTGACACTGAAGTGCTGGCCAGCAAAACCGAAGGGATTAAATAAGCTCAGCGCAGCTGGCACCAATAAGCAAGACCACACCCCCCAAATCAGCTCATTGATAGCCGATTAGCCACCATAGCAAAGGAATGACAGACCTAACAAACCAAAGCCCATGACAGAATACACTCCTCGCCCCCAGTCTGCCCTCTGTACTCCTGTGACATTGTCTCATTAATTTATTGTCATTTTTTAAGCGTAGCGGGAATAAGCATCAAGAAAATGACATATGTTTATGTATATTATGTTTGGAAAAATATGTGCATGTATTTTCCTGTTCTGAAATGTTACTTTCCCCTGGACATTTTGGTGTACGGTGCCGTCTGTCTGTTTAATGCTCCCAATTTCAATTTACCCTATCACCGTGCACCAAACCTTTAATGAGGTAGGTGGGCTGGTGATTGGGGGGAACACAGAGAGTGGCAAGTCCGGATGGGACCGGTGTGAGTGAATGGCGTCAAAGGTTTGAAGGCTGCAGCTACTGTTTATTTTTTTATTCCTTTGATGGTGGAAAAAGTTCGGAATCACGTCTGGGGAATGCTGGTCTAAAACCGAACGTTACACCGGAATTGCTTGTTCTCATTGTGACGCGTTACCAAGGAGCGGGTGCGTCAAGAGAAACACTGCAACTCCTGCTGTGGATCAAAGACAAGAGAAACTTCTGTCTCCGGCGAGATCAATCCTTTTTCCTGTTTTTTGGTCGGGTGTACCTTGCATTTCTGTGGATTATTTTTGTAGATTTTTTTGAAATCCGACGTTGGACTATTTTCAGGCAGTGGCTCCCTCCTCAGTCCCCTCCTTGTCTAACTGACTTTGTTGCGCGATTAGTTGGACTTTTATGTTAGTCTTGCGGATTGCAAAGGGGTTGGGGAATTGTAGAGGTTTTGTGTATTAGATATCATTCTTTGTTTTTTCGGGTTTTTTCGCTATGCGCTTTTAACAATATATCGGTTACGTGTCCTTTCTTAAAGCAACATTCGAATTAGTCGGAGTGTTGTGATTCTGCCCTTTCGTGTGCTGTCCCGTGCTTATTTGTGCTTGTGGTTTACTTTCGTTTTATATTTTAAGCTTTCAGTTCAGCCGTCTGACAATCCGCTCCCAATCTGCGTTCCAGTGACGTCGCGTGACTGACTTCATCATTCCTGCGTCTCGTCGTCCAATCACGTTTCCTCTTTTGGTTTCGGCTTTGGTATTTCATTCATGGCTTCCAGCTGTGCTGAATTCTGGGTCTCGCGAAACTCTGAGTGAATGCGTTTGTTGTGATCCTGCTGTTCTGCCTGTTCCATGCCTTGTCCCATGTTTCTGCCCCATGCCATGCTAAAGTTTGGTGCCTGGCCTTGTGCCATGTTTGGATTGACCCACGTATTCCTTGACCGCTGCTTATGTCTGACCACTCTTTGATCTTGTATTGTGTTTTGGTAATTATAGATTTCCCTGTTTTATTATTTTTCATGTTCAAATTTATTCCTAGCGCCTTTGCCATGTTTCTAGTATCCTTGCCATGTGTTTTGGCCCCAATTAGTTATTACATTTACAACATAACAGCTACAGCAACAGCAAGGGATGACAGACACAGTTTAAAAAACTTGAACACATTTAATGAAAAAAACAAAGACTAAACTACTATCTACAACTAATAACCAAGATTGATTTACAAGAAAAACAGAAATATTTACAGTCCCTTTTTGGTGGGGTGGCTTGGTGATGTCCTGGGTAAGGAAAAAAAAATGCTCTAAAACTTCACAGGTCTTGAACAGAAATGACAGGTCTGGTCACATGTATCCTTCTCCTTGCAATTTCTCCTACTACTTTACTGTCTCAATTCTTTACTTTATATACTCTTTTGCAGACCCCACCCACATTTAGACCTCTTTTTTTTTTATTTCCGGGGACTTGCCCCAGACATGTCCAGGACATGTCTAAACCTAGCTCCAGTCTGAGCTTAATAAAAGAAAGGTAAATTCTGCCATCTAGTGGCCTCTATTCACATCACACATGTTACATAGTCATTGCCATGTTTCATAGTTCCGATGCCATAGTTTATTTCTATGCTTTGCACTTTGTCTCCCCAGTCTTTTCAGGTGTGTATCTTTGCTCACGGTCCCTTGTCTTGCGCGCCACTAATTCTGGTGATTTATTGGTTTCTGGGTTTCAACCTTCTTTCATTATCTCGTGTTCTTCCTTCCTCACTCTTTTACTATCTTACTAACACATACTAACAGTTTGTTGTTTTTGCTAATTACTCACCCACACTAAGCCTGTATATTTTCACTAACTTACTAACAAGCACTCAGGATTGTATAGCTGCAAATACTAATAGATTAACGATCTCTCAGCCGTCGCCCTATTCTAGTCTCCGCCTCCTTCCCTTTCCCTAATTATCTCTAACCCAGTCTGCCCACTGTAGTTCAGCACTGAAAATAAACACAAAACCCCCAGTCTACCCTCAGTACTTCAACACTGAAATGCACTCGAAAGCCCATGTCTGCCCTCTGTACTCCAGCACTGAAAATAGACACGAAACACCCAGTCTGCTCTCTGTACTCCAGCAATGAAAATACACATAAAACCCCCAGTCTGCCCACGATACTCCAGCACTGAAAATACACTCGAAACCCCCAGTCTGCCCTTTGTACTCCAGCACTGAAACTACACTCGAAAGCCCCAGTCTGCCCTCTGTACTCCAGCACTGAAAATACACTCAAAACCCTCTGCCTTTCCTCTGTACTCCAGGACTACAAATACACTCGAAAGCCCCAGTCTGCCCTCTGTACTCCAGCACTGAAAATACACTCAAAATTCCCATCTGCCCTCTTTACTCCAGCAGTGAAAATACACACCAAACCCCCAGTCTGCCCTCTGTACTCCAGCACTGAAAATACACTGGAAACCCCCAGTCTGCCCTCCATACTCCAGCACTGAAAATACACACGAAACCCCCAGTCCTCTCTCTCTACTCCAGCACTGAAAATACAATCAAAATCACCAGTCTGCCCTCAGTACTCCAGTACTGAAAATACACTTGAAACCCCCATTCTGCCCTCTGTACTCCAGCACTGAAAATACACTCGAAACACCCAGTCTGCCCTCTGTACACCAGAAATGAAAATATGCGCAAAATCCCCAAGTCTCCCCTGTGTACTCCAGCACTGAAAATACACTCGAAACCCCCAGTCTGCCCTCTATACTCCAGCACTGAAAGTACACACCTAACCCCCAGTTTGCCTTCTGTACTCCAGCACTGAAAATACACTCGAAATTCCCAGTCTGCCCTCTTTACTTCAGCACTGAAAATACAGACCAAACTCCCAGTTTGCCCTCTTTACTCCAGCACCCCCAGTCTGCCCTCTGTACTCCAGCACTGAAAATACACTCGAAAGCCCCAGTCTGCCCTCTATACTCCAGCACTGAAAATACACTCAAAACCCTCTGTCTTTCCTCTGTACTCCAGGACTACAAATACACTCGAAAGCCCCAGTCCGCCCTCTGTACTCCAGCACTGAAAATACACTCGACAGCCCCAGACTGCCCTCTGTACTCCAGCACTGAAAATACACAGGAAACCCCCAGTCTGCCCACTGTACTCCAGCACTGAAAATAGACACGAAACCCCCAGACTGCCCTCTGTACTCCAGCACTAAAAATAGACACGAAACCCCCAGTCTGCCCTCTGTACTCCAGCACTGAAAATACAACCAAAACGCCCAGTTTGCCCTCTGTTCTCTTGCACTGAAAATACACACAAAATCCGCAGTCTGACCTCTACACTCCAGCACTGAAAAGACACCCGAAAGCTCCAGTCAGCCCTCCATATTCCAACACTGAAAATACACTCAAAACCCTCAATCTGTCCTCTATACTCCAGCAGTGACAATACACTCGAAACCCTCTGTCTGCGCTCTGTACTCCAGCACTGAAAATACAAATGAAACCCCCAGTTTTCCCTCTGTCACTCCAGCACTGAAAATACACACAAAACCCCCAGTCTGTCCTTTGTACTCCAGCACTGAAAATAGACACGAAACCCCCAGTTTGCCCTTGGTACTCCAGCAATAAAAATAGACACGAAACCCCCAGTCTGCCCTCGGTACTCCAGCACTGAAAATAGACACGAAACCCCCAGTCTGCCCTCTGTACTCCAGCACTGAAAATACACTCGAAAGCCCCAGTCTGCCCTCTATACTCCAGCACTGAAAATACACCCAAAACCCTCAGTCTGTCCTCCATACTCCAGCAGTGACAATACACTCAAAACCCTCTGTCTGCGCTCTGTACTCCAGGACTGAAAATATACTCGAAAACCCCCATTCTGCCCTCTGTACTCCAGCACTGAAAATACAATCGAAACCCCCAGTCTGCCCTCTGTTCTCCAGCACTGAAAATACAACCGAAACCCCCAGTCGTCCCTCTGTACTCCAAGACTGAAAAAACAAACGATACTCCCAGTTTGCCCTCTGGTCTCTTGCACTGAAAATACACACAAAATCCCAAGTCTGCCCTCTGTGCTCCAGCACTGAAAATACACTCGAAAGCCCCAGTTTGCCCTCTGTGCTCCAGCACTGAAAATACACACAAAACCCCCAGTCTGTCCTCTGTACCCCAGCACTGAAAATACACATGAAACCCCCAGTCACCCCTCTGAACTCCAGCACTGAAATAGACAAGAAACCCCCAGTCTGCCCTCTGTACACCAGCACTGAAAATACACCCGAAAGCCCCAGTCTGCCCTCTGTACTCCAGCACTGAAAATACATTCGAAACCCCCAGTCTGCCCTCTGTTCTCCAGCACTGAAAATACACTCGAAAGCCCAGTCTGCCCTCTGTAGTCCAGCTCTGAAAATAGGCACAAAACCCCCCAATCTGCCCACTGTATTCCAGCACAGAAAATGCACTCGAAAGCCCCAGTCTGACCTCTGGACTCCAGCACTAGAAAAAACTCAAAAGCCCCAGTCTGCCCTCTGTACTCCAGCACTGAAAATAGACAGGAAAAACACCCAGTTTGCCCTCTGTGCTCCAGCACTGAAAATACACACAAAACCCCCAGTTTGACATCTGAACTCTAGCACTGAAAATACACAAAAAACCCCCCAGTCTGATCTCTGTATGCCAAAACAGAAAATACACCCGAAAGCCCCAGTCTGCGCTCTGTACTCCAGCACTAAAAATACACCCGAAAGCCCCAGTCTGCCCTCCGTAATACAGCACTGAAAATACACAAAAAAAAAACCCCAGTCTGCCCTCTTTAGTCCAGCACTGAAAATACACACAAAACCCCCAGTTTGACTTCTGTACTCCAGCACAGAAAATACACTGGAAAGCCCCAGTCTGCCCTCTGTACACCAGCACTGACAACACACTCGAAAGCCCCAGTCTGCCTTCTGTACTTCAACACTGAAAATACACTCCAAAGCCGCAGTCTGCCCTCTGTACTCCAGCACTCAAAATACACATAAAGCCCCAGTCTGCCCTCTGTACTCCAGCACGGAAAATACACACAAAATCCCCAGTTTGCCTTCCCTACTCTAGCACTGAAAATTGAAACGAAACTCCCATTTTTCCCTCTGTACTCCAGCACTGAAAATACACCCGAAACCCCCAATCTGCCCTCTGTGCTTCATTATAGAAAATACACAAAAACCCCCCAGTCTGCCCTCTATACTACAGCACTGAAATAACACTCTCAAGCCCCAGTCTGCCCTCTATACTCCAGCACAGAAAATACATACCAAACCCCCAGTTTGCCCTCTGTGCTCCAGCACTGAAAATATACTTGAAACCCCCAATCTGCCCTCTGTACTCAGGCACTGAAAATAGACACAAAACTGCCATTCTGCCCACTGTCCTCCTGCGCTGAAAATACACTCGAAACCCTCAGTCTGATCTCTAAACTCCAGCACTGAAAATGCACACGAAAGCCCCAGTCTGCCCTCCGTATTCCAGCACTAGAAATACACACAAAACCCCCAGTCTGCCCTCTGTACTCCAGCACTGAAAATACACACAAAACCCCCAGTCTGCCCTCTGTACTTTAGCACTGAGAATACACTCTAAACCCCCAGTCTGCCCTCTGTGCTCCAGCATTGAAAATGCACACAAAATCCCCATTCTGCCCTCTGTACTCCAGCACTGAAAATACACTTGAAACCCCCAGTCTGCTTTCTGTACTCCAGCACTGAAAATACACTCGAAACCCCCAATCTGCCCTCTGTACTCAAGCACTGAAAACACACTCTAAACCCTCAGTCTGATCTCTGTACTCCAGCACTGAAAATACACAGGAAACCCCCAGTCTGCCCTCTGTACTTCAGCAATGAAAATACACTCAAAAGCCCCACTCTGCCCTCTGTACTCCAGCACTGAAAATACACTCGAAACTCCCAGTCTGCCCTCTGTACTCCAGCACTGAAAATGCACACGAAAGCCCCAGTCTGCCCTACGTATTCCAGCAGTGAAAATACACTCGAAACCCCCAGTCTGCCCTCTGTACTCCAGCACTGAAAATAGACAGGAAAAACCCCCAGTCTGCCCTCTGTGCTCCAGCACTGAAAATACACACAAAACCCAGAGTCTGTGCTCTGTACTGCAGCACTTAAAATACACACAAAATCCCCAGTCTACCCTCTGTACTCCAGCACTGAAAATACACTCGAGAGCCCCAGTCTGCCCTCTATACTCCAGCACTGAAAATACATACCAAACCCCCAGTCTGCCCTCTGTACTCCAGCACTGAAAATACACTCGAGAGCCCCAGTCTGCCCTCTATACTCAAGCACTGAAAAAAGACACAAAACCCCCATTCTGCCCACTGTCCTCTTGCACTGAAAATACATTCGAAACCCTCAGTCTGATCTCTGAACTCCAGCACTGAAAATGCACACGAAAGCCCCAGTCTGCCCTCCGTATTCCAGCACTGAAAATACACACAAAATCCCCAGTCTGCCCTCTGTACTCCAGCACTGAAAATACCCTTGAAACCCCCAGTCTGCCCTCTGTGCTCCAGCACTGAAAATACACTCTAAAGCCCCAGTCTGCCCTCTGTACTCCAGCACTGAAAATACACACAAAACCCCCAGTCTGCCCTCTGTACTTCAGCACTGAAAATACACTCAAAAGCCCCACTCTGCCCTCTGTTCTCCAACACTGAAAATACACAGGAAACCCCCAGTCTACCCTCTGTACTTCAGCACTGAAAATACACTCAAAAGCCCCCCTCTGCCCTCTGTACTCCAGCACTGAAAATACACTCGAAACTCCCAGTCTGCCCTCTGTACTCCTGCACTGAAAATACACTCGAAACTCCTTGTCTGCCCCCGTACTCCAGCACTGAAAATACACTCGCAACCCCCATGTCTGCCCTCTGTACTCCAGCACTGAAAAAAAAAAATACACTCAAAAGCCCCACTCTGCCCTCCGTTTTACAGAACTGAAAATACACTGGAAAGCCCCAGTCTGACCTCTGTACTCAAGCACTGAAAATACACTCAAAAGCCCCACTCTGCCCTCTGTACTCCAGCACTGAAAATACACTCGAAACTCCCAGTCTGCCCTCTGTACTCCAGCACTGAAAATACACTCGAAACTCCCAGTCTGGCCTCTGTACTCCAGCACTACAAATACACAGGAAACCCCCAGTCTGCCCTCTGTACTCCAGCACTGAAAATACACTCGAAACTCCCATGTCTGCCCTCTGTACTCCAGCACTGAAAATACACCCGAAAGCCCCAGTTTGCTCTCCTTATTCAAGCACTGAAAATACACACAAAACCCCCAGTCTGCCCTCTGTACTCCAGCACTGAAAATACACACAAAACCTCCAGTCTGCCCTCTGTACTCCAGCACTGAAAATACACTTGAAAACCCCACTCTGCCCTCTGTACTCCAGCACTGAAAATACATTCGAAACCCCCAGTCTGCCCTCTGTTCTCCAGCACTGAAAATACACTCGAAAACCCCAGTCTGCCCTCTGTTCTCCAGCACAGAAAATACACTCGAAAGCCCAGTCTGCCCTCTGTAGTCTAGCTCTGAAAATAGACAGGAAAACCCCCAGTCTGCCCTCTGTGCTCCAGCACTGAAAATACACACAAAACCCCGAGTTTGACATCTGAACTCCAGTTCTAAAAATACAAAAAAAAACCCCCCAGTCTGCCCTCTGTATGCCTAAACAGAAAATACACTCGAAACCCCCAGTCTGCTCTCGGTACTTTAGCACTTAAAATACACCCGAAAGCCCCAGTCTGCCCTCCGTTTACAGCACAGAAAATACACAAAAAAAACCCCAGTCTGGCCTCTTTAGTCCAGCACTGAAAATACCCACAAAACCTCCAGTTTGACTTCTGAACTCCAGCACTGAAAATACACCCGAAAGCCCCAGTCTGCCCTCCGTTTTACAGCACTGAAAATACACACACACAAAAAAACCCAGTCTGCCCTCTTTAGTCCAGCACTGAAAAAACACACAAAACCCCCAGTTTACATTCTGTACTCCAGCACTGAAAATACAGAGAAAAACCCCCAGTCTGCCCTCTGTATTCCAGCACAGAAAATACACTGGAAAGCCCCAGTCTGACCTCTGTACTCAAGCACTGAAAACACACTCGAAAGCCCCAGTCAGCCTTCTGTACTTCAACACTGAAAATACACTCCAAAGCCGTAGTCTGCCCTCTAAACTCCAGCACTGAAAATACATACCAAACCCCCAGTTTGCCCTCTGTGCTCCAGCACTGAAAATGTACTTGAAATCCCCAATCTGCCCTCTATACTCAAGCACTGAAAATAGACACAAAACCCCCATTCTGCCCACTGTCCTCTTGCACTGAAAACACACTCGAAACCCTCAGTCTGATCTCTGAACTCCAGCATTGAAAATGCACACGAAACCCCCCAGTCTGCCCTCCGTATTCCTGCACTGAAAATACACACAAAATCCCCAGTCTGCCCTCTGTACTCCAGCACTGAAAATACACTTGAAACCCCCAGTCTGCCCTCTGTACTCCAGCACTGAAAATACACTCGAAACCCTCTGTCTGCCCTCTGTACTCCAGCACTGAAAATACACAGGAAACCCCCAGTCTGCCCTCTGTACTTCAGCACTGAAAATACACTCAAAACTCCCAGTCTGCCCTCTGTACTCCAGCACTATAAATACACTCGAAACTCCCAGTCTGCCCTCTGTACTCCAGCACTGAAAATACACTCAATACCCCCAGTCAGCAGTCTATACTCCTGCATTGAAAATACACACGAAAACCCCAGTTTGCCCTCTGTACTCCAGCACTGAAGATACACACAAAACCCCCAGGCCGGTGTGCTTTTTTGCCCCTGACAGACCTTTCCAGAAGCCAGAGTGTTTGTGCACTGCATCACACAAACAGTCTGTTTCCTAAATTAATTCCTGGAGCAGGGTCACACAAACCTCAATAGCTTCAGGATAATGCTGCATTCACATGGGCTGGAAATGGCGGACAAACACCGAATAATTCAGAGCAGAGAGCAGGAATAAAACAGCTAATAAAAAAATAGCAGATATACTCTACAGTCAGTCACAACATGGCCCCGCTCCATCACATCCAGTTTCTCTCTCCGCCATTGTATGGTCATTGTTCCCGTCTTTCTTAATCACAGCGCCTTGCGTCCGAATGGTAGAAAGCTTTGTCCGATGGCAGTTGGCAGATCTGAGTCCCGGATCACTGGAGGTTCTACAGTTATGATGTCATCACCTCATCATCTTTCAGACATATTTAGCATGGTGACGTCATTCTGCTCTGATTGTCATCCAGTTTAATGAAGGGCAGTAAAGGCACGGGCCCGTATTCAGAAACGACACTCACCCTCACCCTCCACTCACCATATAGTGAGTACGGTTGAAATGTAACTGGAGTGTGAGAGAGAGATCGACCTACCACTAACCGAGGGATTTGTCCCACTCCTCGCCAATTGATATACACAAACGCCACTCGAGCATAACTGACAGTAGTGGGCACTGAGTACCACAGGCGGTGCGTCGGCTGTTGCACAGGGACGCTCAATCCTCACCCTTCAGTGCTGAATGACCTAAACCTGTCGCGGCTTACTTTTCCAGATTAGAAAGTTTCCCAGACAAATTGGTAAAACGACAATCAAATTTATTTTAATAGCGTTGTTATACATTGCTTCACAAAATTGAGGCTTTTCTTTCGCACATAAATGACGACGTAAAATATCAGCATGTCTTCATAAATTCTGTGGTCCAGTGGCTCGCGAAAGGCGCAGGACAGCCCGCGAGGCTCAATGAACAACAAGCTGTGAAACGTGCTGGACATTTCCCTCTTCATTCAGCAATTAAGAATGTTGAAAAAAATGGATTCTTGTGAATCACAGCTACATGAGCCTCGCAGACCGATCCACACGTGCCCCACGAGCCGCTGAGCGCAGCATTTTCCAACCTATGATGAAGCGCTAGAAATCGGAATGCGTGAGAATTGTCAGGTATGCGTCATTAATGAAAACTGGCCACTCCTGATAATGATGAGAGTTTTCGGAGTTTCTGCAATGGTAATTTAAATGAGTTTAAAACAGGTCATGTCCTATCATTATTTTTAAGGGATGGTTTTAAGCTTCCCCTATTGCCAGTTCACCAGTAGCCACAGGTGGGTACACAAATGCTAACCTTGAGTTCGCCTCAGTGCCGTTCGTAAACACTGAAACTAGGTGGTCAGTTAGTAAGTTACCGGCATCGTTATCATCATTATGGTTAAAATTTGCGTAGTTGCGATTGCGTTGAGCACGTGGCCGTAAATGATCCAGAGTTTCTAATGTTTGTAACCACCTGAAAGCCATGACAACGAAATACCAGTGTTCTGTCAAATTTTGCTCCCTTGTCAAAAAATGCTACCGTAATGCAAAGCGATCGTAAAGTCTTTGTTTTCGCCTTGATATTGCACTATGAGTCAGGTTACAATAGTAACTTTGTTATTTTAAGCTTATTATATCAAAAGCAGATGTTATAATGAGTTAAATAGGCATGTTTGAAGATATATGTCCATATACGCCATTATCATCAAATTTTTGCATTTTCAGGAAAACTCTGCTTGTACATGCAAATATATGTACGCTGACAGGTTGAAATGCGCACTGAAAATAAATCTATATGTATGATTTTTGAAGATACTTAAGATATGAGCGAGGAAACAGCCTGATATTTCAGGTTTGCGGAAGCGCAGAACCACGAGGTAGAATATTTTGATAGGTAGCAAAAAATGTCAGAACACCAGCGCAAGTTAGTGCGGCTCAAGGGAGGTGTTTCCTGCAGTCAACCTTCACTCAGAGAGAGACGCTATTTTCAGTGTGAGTGAGTTCTCTGATTGTTAGGACAACCTCTGACTCATTTAGTATAACATGACACTAACTAAGTTTTAGTACTCACTCACACTCAATTAGTGTGAGTGTCGTTTCTGAATACGGGCCACAATCACACTTGGTAGGCAATACATCGTTATAAGTTGCACCTTTTTTGCCAGTTAAACTTTTATTTATTTATGCCATTTATTTTCATTGTAATTTTACAAAAAAGATACAACAGTCCCATGTATTTTCAGTGTAAACCTTAGCTAAGTACACACAGGACTCCACTTGCAGTAAAAATAACCAGGAAACAATGGTGAAAAAAAAAATAATATATATATATACATACATACCCATACACACACAATTCACTTAACTGTGAAATTCAGTCAGTCCATCACAGTGCAGCTCTTTTCCGACATCGGGGAAAGTAACGAACAGTGAGGTAAAGTTCAGGAACCACTTGCAATAGACAGAAATCCAAAAAACGTATGCCTTTAATGGAGTCCGAGTCAAAGCCAAAAAACAGGAATTGCCAAGCTACAATACGAAATCCAAAAACAGTGTTGAATAGACGGGCAGGGGTCAGAACCAGTAAGACAGATGAACAAAGGTACAAAAACAATAGGAAAAAAGTCATAGTTGATGAGCAAGGCCAAGGGTCATACACAGGGCATCCAAACACAGAAATCATGGACATACAAAAATGGGTTGAAATACAGAAAGAGAAAAACAATACAAAGAGGACAATGGCAAGAATCGAAGTCGGACAATCCAGTAGAAGAAAAACAGTACTTAATGGCATACAAGGCGCTCTGCCTTGATCAACGTTCTGACAAGAGCTGTGAGTGAAATGACTGCTTAAATACACACAGGGGAAGTCACGTGCTCTGCAGGAATCAGGTGTAGGGAATCAAACCAACTAGAGAATCACATGAGGGAAGCCCTAACCGCGAAAATTAGCGAAAGACAAGACACAAACGGGAATCACATAAACAGCCTATGACATTTAAACAGTTTCAGTCCAGGAGTTCTACGTGCAGAGATAACAAGCGTAGGAGAGTAATTAAGCACGTGCGAGAGATTCTCGCTGAAGCTCAGGAGAGGACAGGGAGAGCTGAGCAAGAGGCAGAGATAAAAACAGGGCGATTGCTGAGAGGGAATTATTCTAAATTAGTCGCGGTGCAACTTTACATATTTAACTAGCGTGCTCGTTAGTAAGTTAGTAATCTTATATACATAGTAGACTATGATACAAAATAAAAATGTTAGTTTTGTTAGTAATCAGAACAGACAGACAAAGGAAGTAAATGAAAATTGAAGGAATGTTTCAAACAGCGGAATTCATTTAAATCACCCGAAGTCAGTGAGCACCCAAACAGGGAAGACGGACTGAACCAACTAGATCACAAGACAGGGGAGATAAGTGCAATGGAACTGAGACATGGAATGAACCAAAAACCTGAGTATTACAATAACCGAAAAGAATAAATAAAAGACAATAATCATGAACACAGAACCTGAACATAAACATGACAAAAAGGCAGAATCACAACCAACGTTTGATTCTCCATGTCCTTGTAACGCAATGCTGTGTTGTGTCACATCCAATTTCAAACTCTGTTCAGGGTAAAGGTAAAAACCAAAATATTTATAGCTTCACAGCAAGTGCCATCTACCACTGCCATTGACAGAATACTTTTTCATACAGATCAGATTTGACCATTATGCCTTCATCCACTATAACAGCCTCTGGTCTGCGGTGAGCCCTGATCCCATAATATCTCAATAAAAAGGATTTTTATTCCCCTGAGGCCCTCGATTAACCTGCCTTCGCCCCAACAACCAAGAAGCCGCCATTTTGTTTTGCGTTGTTTTTGAGGAAGTTTATCATCCTCAAACAGACTCAGAGCGTCTGTATGACACCGGGCTCTTTGTCAGCTTTACCCAATCATGTTCTCAGGCAGCCATCCCAGCTGTCAAGCACATCTCCCCAGTAACTATTTCTTCTCAAGTTCGTCTCTGTGTACATCTATAATGAGGAGCATGCATAGTTGGGTCAGGGCTGCTGACGAGATGTGTACCTCAACCTGTGTGGTCAAGGATTCTTTTAATTCCTGCTGACAAGCTGCTGTTGTAGATGCTGATTAACAAACACATCTTACACCATTCTAAGATGGTGGGTCAGTCAGGCCTGATGGGGCTTCGCAAACAAGTCATTAGTACAGGGTAATGGAGAGTGCTCTGTTGATTAATCTTGATTAATTTAAAATTTATAAGGGTGCTTGTGTTCAGAGGTCATTACTTGTCACATCTACAACATGTACCGTTGAGATGAGGGCATAATGTCGCGAAAAAGTTCACGATATGAGCTTTCACTTCATTTCTAAATCTGGAAACCTTAGGAATAGCATACGAGTAAACAAACTCTTGTTGAGTAAGCACTGAGTAAAATAATAGTCCATTTCACAAGATGCAGTTCCATCAAATACAAAGTATGTTTTGTTATATCAACTAAGTTTAGATTTAATGATTTTTGTCAGTGCAAAATAAAGCAAGTTTGTAACAATGGTATTTTTTTTTTAAATTTATGATCATTTTGACTGTTTAACTGATTGTGAATGTTTCAGCGGGGTATATGGCTAGTATACTGCAAGGCGGCTGCCCTAAAGGCCTTACCAAAGTCGCCATCTTAAGACTTTGTTAGTGAAGGAATGTGGGTGGACTTACATACACACAAACACCCACTCTCACTCAAACACATGCATGCACGCACAGTTCTCCACAAAATTCCAAATTCAGGTTTGCATGGATATGGTGATATTACATCCGCGGTGTTTGTTGCTGATCTGAGCCGATCCAGCAGGTGGATGAGCCGGATGTAGCGATCTTGTGCTGGTGTGCTCACACGTGGCCGACGTGGATGAGTTCGATTTGCAGTACTGCCCGACTGTCGGAAACAAACTCTCAAACGGCCTATCGTCGTTCACATTCAGCTGCAGCTCTGGTGGACATCCCTGCATCCAGCACGTCAATGGCACATTCCCGCATGACCTGAGGCATGACTTTTGACAAAATTTGACATTTTGGGGTGGCCTTTTATTGTCCCCAGTATAATGAGTGTCTGGGTACTGCTCATTCTGTCTGATCACCATCTGGAAATGCCACACCCATGTACTGAGTGAAATCACTGCATCACTGAGCAAATGCTCACTGACAGAGAGATGCAGTAAAAATGGTACATAAATCAAAGAAATATCCCGATTGTGCAAATAAGAGTCAGTATATGCTGTCTTAGAGTTGTGGCTTCAATGTGGCTCCATGTGGCTTCAATATTTGACATGGGGCGTTTATATTTTTCGGTGTAGATATTTTGGCTGGTTGTGATTTTGGCCCCTATGATCTTTTATTGGACTGCATAGTTCTTAATTTAAATGAAGCTGCGCTGCAGGATTTATGAAGCAGATAACTGAAACCTCCAATGGATAACTCAGGGTAGAATCCTATGGCTCTGCTCGGAGTTACTCGCTCTCCTTGCCCTACTGATGTACCGTGAGTCAGCGCAGTGATACAGGACACACAGGAATGCACTTTGAGAGGTATCGTTCTGGAACCAAATGCGAGACCAGAGTTTCAGAAAAAATGAGTTTTATTGAAGTTGGGGGTTGAACCCCCACAGGGCAGAAGGCTATGGTACTGAGTCCACAATACAAAATCAGAATCCCAGGGTTGTAATCCTAACTGTACACAGGGCAGCAAACAGAACTGTCAGGCAAAATAGGTTCGGTGCACAGGCACAGGGATGTCAGAGAATCCAAAGCCAAAGTCCAGTAGACATAATCCGATTCGTTGTTAGGGCAGCAGAGACAAAACTCAGGGTCAGGCAAAACAGGTATGGTGCATGGCAGTGAAGTATCAAAGAAAAAGCCAAAATTAGAATCCGGGATGTTCCAGTCAGAAGTATAACGCAAAGAGTACAAGGCATCAACAATCACAGCACAGGGAAAACGTTCTGACAGATGCTGAGAGTGAAATGACTGCTTAAATTCATGTAGGGGAAGTCACATGCTATGATAGGGAACAGGTGAGCTGGATCAGACTAATAACGAAAGAATGAACATGAGGAAGTTCCTGATTACAAGAAATTAGCAAAAGCCAAAAACACGAACAGGGATGACAAAGACAAACTACTGACAAACATACGGCTCTGGTTAGGGAGTTCTACCGTGCACAAATAAGGAGGCAGAACAGAGTTTAACAAGTGCGGAGGTCCCGCTGAAACTGAAAGTAGATTGAGTGAAGCCAAAGGGGGTGGAGACTAGAATAGGGCGAATACTGAGAGCTCGTTAGTCAATTAGTAAGTGCAGCTATACAATCCCTAGTGCTCGTTAGTAAGTTAGTACTGTTATGGCCCCAATTTGTTATTACATTTATAACACAACAGCAACAGCAAGGGATGACACACAGTTTTTAAAACTTAAACACATTTAATTTAACAGACAAAGACAATAACAACTAACTAACAACTAATGAACCTAAAGACCAAGATTGATTAGGAAAAAAAAAAGAAATATTTACTGTCCCTTTTTGTGGGGTGGCTTGGTGATGTCCTGGATAATGAAAATGCTCAAACACAGGCAAAGAAATCCACAAAAGAAATGTCACAGGTCTTGAACAGAATGGCAGGTCTGGTCATCTTCTTGCAATTTCTCCAATTACTTTACTGTCTCAATTCTTTTCCTTATATACTCTTTTGCAGACCCCACCCACATTTAGACCTCTTTTTTTTTTTTTCTGAGACTTGCCCCAGACATGTCCAGGACATGTCTAAACATGACTCCAGTCTGAGCTGGACAAAAAAAAGGTAAATACTGCCATCTAGTGGCCTATATTCACATTACACCTTCATTCCAAAAGGGAAAAATTTTGACTCATAAAGGCAAAATTTTTCTTTTCAATACAAAATGGTTAAGTGAACACTTGTCTATATATACATATCATACAATATTCAAACACATGATATACACATTCAAACACGGGATAAGCAATCAGCAATTACATTGTCTGTACCCTTCACATGCTTAATTTCCAAGTCAAACTCCTGTTAAATCAAACTCCAATTCAACAATCTCCGATTCTTGTTTTTCATCTTACTCAAAAACATTAACGGATTGTGGTCAGTGTACACAATCATTGGCTTTTGTCCTGTACAAACATAAACCTCAAAGTGTTGTAAAGAAAGGACCAGAGCCAACAGTTCCTTCTCTATTGTGGAATAGTTCCTTTGGTGGCGATTGAACTTCCTGGAGAAGTATGCCACGGGATGCTCAATGTCATCAGAGTCACTTCTCTGTAGGAGCACAGATCCACAAGCTTGGTCGCTAGCATCGACCGCGATGGAGAACGGTTTGTTGAAGTCAGGAGATTTGAGCACGGGGAAGTGACACAGCAGAGACTTCAGGCGATCGAAGGCTCTCTGGCATGCATCATCCCAGGTGAACTTTACGCCTTTCTTCAGTTGGTTAGTTAGACTGAGAGCAATCTCAGCAAAGTTCTTGCAGAACTTGCGGTAGTACCCGATCATTCCAAGGAAGCGGCGCAAAGCTTTTTTGTTGTCAGGAACTGG
The DNA here is from genome assembly GCA_029721435.1 of Gymnothorax reevesii. NCBI lineage: Eukaryota > Metazoa > Chordata > Actinopteri > Anguilliformes > Muraenidae > Gymnothorax > Gymnothorax reevesii. The sequence continues at coordinate 1,996,306 of CM056589.1, read as the reverse complement.
AAAGTCCATGATGGCTTGGACTTTAGCATTTATGGGTGCCACCTTACCCTGGCCTATGACGTAGCCAAGATAGGTGACAGTAGCACAACCAAAGTCACTCTTGCTCAGGTTAACAGTCAGGTTAGACTGGGTCAGGCGCTGGAACAACGTCTCTACATCTTTTAGATGTTCTTCCCAGGAGTCACTCCGTGTGATCAGGTCATCGATGTACGCACCCGTGTGTGGCAATCCGGCGATTGTAGACTGTATCATCCTTTGGAACGTGGCTGGGGCATTTTTCATGCCAAAGGGTAGGACTTCATACTGGTACAATCCAGATGGTGTGGCAAAAGCAGAGATGCTCTTGGCCCTCTCAGTTAAAGGCACACACCAATAACCCTTCAATAAATCAATCTTGGTCAGAAACTTTGCTTGCCCTACACTATCAATACAATCATCAATCTTAGGTATTGGAAACACATCAGTTCTAGTTACAGCATTGACTTTGCGATAATCTGTACAGAATCTAGTACTTCCATCAGGTTTTGGAACTAGCACACAGGGTGAACTCCAATCGGAGTTGGAGGGTCTGATAATATCATGTTTAAACATGTACTCAACCTCTTTCTCAGCAATCTTTCTCTTTTCAGGATTCATCCGGTATGGATGCTGTTTTATTGGTTTGGCATCACCAACATCTACATCATGAGAGGCTATAGTAACTCTCTTTGGAACATCAGGAAACAAATCCTCATATTTCTTGATCAACCTTTCAAACTGATCTCTCTGTGAGGGTTCTAAGTGCTGGAGTTTTACATCAAGATTTTGCAACACTTCAGTGTTTCACAATTTACATGAAAGAACTTCAGCTTTAATTCTTGGTTCATCATCTTGAAACTCCCCCTCATCTTCACACGTTTCGACCATTGGAGAATCTGAAGTGACAGCTGCAACCCTAGCATTTCTGTCATGATAAGGCTTTAGCATGTTAATATGACACAATTGTTTTGGTTTTCTCCTATCTGGAGTCTTCACAATGTAATTGAGATCATTGAGTTTTGTCAGAATTTCATAAGGACCATGAAATCTAGCCTGCAATGGATTGGACTGCAAGGGAAACAACACAAGGACCTTGTCTCCTGGTTTAAACTCACGGCTTCTAGCCTTATGATCATACCAAGTTTTCATTTTTCCCTGACTTGATTTCAAGTTCTCTTTGGCAAGGTCACAAGCTGCACGCAATCTTTTCTTGAACTTGCCAACATAGTCCAACAGACTGATATGCGGCTCTTTCTCTTGCCATTGTTCACTCAATAATAGCAAAGGTCCCCTCACTTCATGACCAAACACTAGCTCAAATGGACTGAATCCAGTAGACTCCTGCACTGCTTCTCTAGCTGCAAACAACAGCAAATGAACCCCTTCATCCCAGTCTTTCTCATGGTCATAACAATAAGTCCTCATCATTGTCTTGAGAGTGGAATGAAACCGCTCTAAGGCACCCTGACTTTCTGGATGATAGGCACTAGAAAGAATCTGCTTTGCACCTAGTTCATACACAACCTGCTGAAACAATCCTGAAGTGAAATTGCTACCCTGGTCTGACTGAATTTCCCTGGGAAGGCCAAACAACGTGAAGAACTTTATCAAAGCCTTCGAGATTGCAGTTGCCTTGATGTTACGTAGAGGTATGGCTTCGGGGAATCTGGTAGATGCACACATGATTGTCAACAAGTACTGATTTCCAGATCTAGTCTTGGGTAATGGACCAACGCAATTAACAATGACCCTAGAGAATGGCTCCCCAAATGCTGGGATAGGCTGCAATGGAGCTACAGGTGGGTCTAACTGGTGTTTTCCAACTACCTGACAAGTGTGACAGGTTTTGCAAAAGTTGGAAACGTCTTTCCGAAGCTCAGGCCAAAAGAAGTGTTTCATGATCTTATCAACAGTCTTGTTAACACCAAGATGACCTCCTAAAGGTAAACTATGAGCCATTGTTAAGATCTCATTCCTATAGACCTTCGGAACAACAATTTGCCTGACCACTGCCCAATCTGCATTGGCAGGGATATCAGGAGGTCGCCACTTCCGCATCAACACACCATCCTTGAGATAATACCCAACTGGAACTGCATCTATTTCTTTTTCAGGAAGGGCTCTCCTCTTTAGTACACCAATTTCAGGATCATTAGTTTGCTCCTCAATCAACCGCTTTCTGGACAGAGACAAGTCTCCAGACACATCAGAATCACCAGACCCATCCGGCTGGCTGAATAGAGAACTGATAAAAGTATCTGATAAGTCCTCAAACGGAGAAACCATAGTAGGCCAATCAGAGTCATGAGGCGAACCACCTGAGTCCTGACTATTCAATGTACTGGACGGCACCACAACATCATCTTCTTTAGCCTTCTTGGCCATAGCACGAGTCACTGCGCAAGAAGGATACAGAGATGGGTCCTCATCCCCATTTTCAGTGCTCGGCTGTGAAGTAAGATGTACAGGGGGAACTACTTTGCCCCCAGCCAGGTCATTGCCTAGCAACAGAGAAACACCCTTTATAGGTAGACTTGACATAAGTCCCACCTTTACCTGTCCTGTAACTAAATCTGACTTCAAGAATATAGAGCGCAGGGGTACAGATACAGTCCTCCCTTCAATGCCTTGTACAAGTATGAAATCCCCTGAAGCGATCTCATCACGTAACTCCAAGGAGTCCATCAACAAAAGTGACTGAGAAGCTCCGGTATCCCTTAGGATATATATGGGGACAGGAGTAGTATGCTCATTCAGAGCCACAAATCCCTCTGACACAAATGGAAGAAATTCCTCCCTCACGAAGTCAGCTGTATCAGGCTTTTTAGCCCCACATGAAGCAGGCAATTTAGCAGATCGGTTATCTACTACAGGGGTTTCTAACCTTGTTTTCACAAAGGCATTTGGTTTGGTATCCTTTTCTTTTTCTTTCTTAGCTTTAAGGAACCAACAGTTAGTTGTAACATGACCAGATTTCTTGCAATAACTGCAAACTAGACCACTTTTGTCACTGTCAGCTTTCACACTTTGATCAGACCTGTTACTGGATTTCTGAGCACCATCACCAGATTTGTCTTTGTCTTTGGGTGAGGAATCTTGGGTATCACCGTAACCCTTTTTCTGAAATTGGGACCATTTATTGTTACTGCTAGACTGAAATTTGGACTTATGTGTGAGAACATATTCATCTGCAAATTTGGCAGCTGATTGCAAGTTCAGTGCTTGCTTCTCATTAAGGTAGGTCTTAAGATCATCCTTAACACAGTTCTTGAATTCTTCAACTAACACCATCTCTTTTAGTGAGTTGAAATCATCCTTGGCCTCCATAGAAGTACACCAGCGCTCAAAGCAAACCTGCTTCTCATTAGCAAATTCAACATAAGTCTGATTTTCAGATTTCTTCAGACCTCTGAATTTCTGTCGGTAAGCCTCTGGAACCAACTCATAAGCTCTCAAAATAACCTTTTTGACAACCTCATAATCAGAGGAATCATCTGCAGACAAAGCCGAATAGGCTTGTTGAGCTTTACCCTTGAGGACAGTTTGCAACATCAGAGGCCAGTGTTCCTTTGGCCACTGGCAACTCTTTGCTACCTTTTCAAAACACTGGAAATAGTTGTCAACATCCTTTCCTGAAAATGGAGGCACCAGTTTTACCTCCTGGCTAGCACGAAATTTATTTTTAGTTTGAATTTTAATTTTTAGTTGCTCCATTTGGAGTCTTTCTTCTCTATCGAATTTCTCTAATTCAAAATCTCTCTGTCTCTGTCTCTCTCTTTCTGCTCTTTCCTCTTTCTCTCTCTCAAATTCTCTTTGTTTTTCTTCTCTTGCTAATTTTTCTAACTCAAACTGCCTTTGTTTTTCTTTTTCTTCCCTCTCAAATTCTCTTTGTTTCTCTTTTTCCTCCCTTTCTTTTTTCTCTTCTCTTGCTAATTTTTCCAACTCAAACTGCCTTTGTTTTTCTTTTTCCTCCCTTTCAATCTCTAGCATTTTTAATTTAAGTTCCATTTCTATATTTGGATTTTCCACTGGAAACTGTTCCAGATCTCCTGGTGCAAACACATTTTCATCAATGTAATATTCAACTATCTCTCTAGCCAGTCTTGCTTTTCGCATGGCTGGTTTCACCTCTGTCAGCTCTAAATGTCTGCAAATTTCTAGCAGTTCTGTCTTTTTAAAAGACTTCAAAACCCCTACGGTTGGTGATGCCAAGAAATCATCCATTGCTGTTGTCAATATATATGTATTCAATTAAAAAAAAATTTTTTACAATTTGAAATGTTAGATTTTTAGTAAATGACTCACAAAATGGTCTATCCCGGACCTTGAGCCCCCAATTTGTTATGGCCCCATTTTATTATTACATTTATAACACAACAGCAACAGCAAGGGATGACACACAGTTTTTAAAACTTAAACACATTTAATTTAACAGACAAAGACAATAACAACTAACTAACAACTAATGAACCTAAAGACCAAGATTGATTAGGAAAAAAAAAAGAAATATTTACAGTCCCTTTTTGTGGGGTGGCTTGGTGATGTCCTGGATAATGAAAATGCTCAAACACAGGCAAAGAAATCCACAAAAGAAATGTCACAGGTCTTGAACAGAATGGCAGGTCTGGTCATCTTCTTGCAATTTCTCCTACTACTTTACTGTCTCAATTCTTTTCGTTATATACTCTTTTGCAGACCCCACCCACATTTAGACCTCTTTTTTTTTTTTTCTGAGACTTGCCCCAGACATGTCCAGGACATGTCTAAACATGACTCCAGTCTGAGCTGGACAAAAAAAAGGTAAATACTGCCATCTAGTGGCCTATATTCACATTACAGTACTATAAACAGTGTTAGTTGGGGTTCGTATCTTTAACAAAAATAATAAACAGTTAGTCTGGTCAATAATTATAGAAAAGCAAGGTGAAGGAAGTAAATGATTAAAAGGAATGATTTAAATCCCAGGAACCATGAAATCACCCGAAAGCGTGGCACACAATACTGGGGCAGTGTGCGATCAAATGACATAAGACCAGACAGGGGGAGACAAAGTGCAGTGCATGGTAAGAGACAAAACATGGACTGGAATGAAACTGCAAAGGTGGAATATGGAAACCAAACAGAGACAAGGCGAAAACAAAACAAGGCATGGAATCCCAAAACACAATACAAATAATGGTCAGACAACGCAGAGTCATAAACAAACATGGCAAACAAGGCAGAATCACAAGGCAGAACATGGTCAGACAAAGAAGGATCATAACACACTGGCCAGGTGTTTGAGGCTGTCGGAAGGTCTTCCTGGACTTCATGGCTAAAGGTATGCACGACACCCATTCTAAAAAAGCAGGCACTCCGCTATAATGCAGATTAAATCAACAAGGATTGATTTAAAAAGCTCTATTACACTGAGAAAAGTACAAAAACACATTATTTGACATTGTAACATGTGAATGTAGTTACTTATTGGAAATGTACAATGTGGCAGTGGAAATGTTTAACACCAAAATCACACTTTTAATCACACTCATGGGTCATTCCACATCAAATCATCTAGGGCAGAGGTGGGCAGCGAGGGCCGTATTAGCCTGCGTTGCCGGCGGTCAGCGGCTGGCGGGAGAAAGGAGAGGAAAGACCGCCTGCCCGATAACGTAGGGATTTTGAGTAGCCGCCCACTTTCTTGCTCAACGAGCCGCGACGGACCACCCCTTTTTTAAACCAATGAAACTCGAGTGTAATTTGAGAGCACCAAGTGATGCGTGGAGATCAAATCATCTCGTAAATGATTGATTGCCTGTAGTTGTTCGTTCTTTAGAGTAATCTTTCGGTCGTGAATTTCAAGATATTCAAGCGATTTCTTTATCAAAGCGTCGTTCTCTACATTCGCCATCTTTATTCTGACAGTTTACGGCGTAACCATGCGTTGCTTTACATTCGATGACAGTTCAATTTTGATTGCACCTCTTAAGCCAATCAGTAATTCCCGTTCACTGGTGAACGGACAAGTCAAAATCCCTACGTTATCGTTTATGATCTGTAAATAGGCTAGAATTCTTTTTTTTCTGATTTTATGATATATCTCTCAAAAATATGCAGTAATCCAAGTAATATTATTTGGAGAATTTTTTTAATGAAATAATTTTGTAGTGAATTTTCCCGGTTTTGCCCCAAAATGCCCTTTTTGAGGGGGCAAAAAATGACCATGTCACTAGTTATTCATATCTCTGAAATTTTTGCTGTGCAATCTTATAAATGTGAACAATGTCTGACAACAAAAAATTAGAATGATGCTTAGCTTACCTTTTTGTTATGAATTTTTAAATTGTTCCAAAATTTTCGTTACCTAAACCGGTATCGGCATGCTGCTTTTTCGTGGTAAATGTTTCTGGGATCTGCACAGTACCTTTGATTCTCCTCATAGCAAGTTAAACATTTTCTCATGATGGCAACACACAGAATCAATCCTCGGAACACCAGACTGCCACTGCATTAAGGCAGCATCCTCACTTGAGAAAGTATCTCGTCCCAATAATCCAGTTTTTCTTGTAAATTTCCTTGAATGACATGCATCATCTAAATGGATTCAAATACTGCACTGAGGTAAATTACTCCCCTTCATTTCAGTGCTCATGATGATCTAATAATCCCCAAGTGGGACTGCCTCCTTTTATAGTGAACTATTATTGTGCAATTCAGTAATCCAAGTTTGGGCCCATTTAGGATTACTTCAGAAACCTGTGATCAGTCAAGTCATGGCATGTTTGAGGCACTGATGTCATGATGTTCTTTGTAAAAGCCGGCCGGCGAGGAATCTACTGTTTTCTGAATGCTCTCAGACCAAGTTTCTCAGTCAAAAAACAATGGATGGAGACTGCTTCCCCAAGATTCTTCAGTCTTCGACTGAGTCTTTGGCAGGATTGGTGTCTCTTTCCCCTGGCCTTTCGGATGAGGTCCTCGGCCCTGGAACTCAGGACTGTGGGGCGACCTCCATGATCGTCTTCAAGGGAGTCACAACTCTGGTGTCTCTGCCACAACTTCTTCACGCATCGGATGCTTCTGCCGAGGTCCTGAGCTCCTCCCTGCAGGTTTTCCCTGCCCTGCACAAGGCGATGGCTTCAGCACAGACCTGAGGCTCTGAAAGAGCTGCCTTTCCAGATTTGTTTGGCCATCTGGGCAGCACTACCAAAAAGGTTCTCTCAGTGACAGTCCTCTCTTGGTTCCTTGGTCAACCAAGAAATTTATAGGCCTCTTGCAAACAAATGAACTAATTAAACAACCTCACAACACCTGCGTGACCAGGTGCAACCCTGGAGACAGACATGTTGCCCATTGGGGTGAATGAACTTTTGGGACACGGTGTAGAGGTGAAAAAGTCTACAATACCTATTCGGTAAACACTATTCTCAAAGAGATAGATTATAACTAATGCATCTGTTGCCAAATTGGTGATCCCTGGCCCTGTTTGCTCGAGGGACTAGGCCTTTTTCAGAGGCTCCTTTTATACTCTGACACAGTTAGCTCAAGTCTTAAACATGACCTGTTTCACATAACCATAATATTACAACTTATCGCATCTTTACTGGCACTTGCACCAACTTTTTATAGTCTGCTGCAGTCATCAGACTTAAAATAAACATACATGTCCAATAAATAATGCGAATTCTCATGTTAAAGCATTAAGTTGTTGTGGTGGTGTTTTGAATATTGAGGGTGAATAGACATTTCAAATGGCGCCACATCTTTCAGAATTGGGGTTGGAGTTGGAGCCTCAGTTAGTTCTCGTCCAAACTGGTGGGTGAGTGGGATCAGGCTGTGATAGTGGGCGATTGGGCCGGGATCAATGAGCTTTGTGTCCCAGCGGTATTTTTATGGGGTTAAGGTCAGGGCTCTGAGCAAGCCAGTCTTCTACACCCACCTCGATACACCCTGCATGGTCCTCGCTCTAAGTGATGGAACAGTGAATCAGAAAAGACCCGGCCCAAAACTGTAAGAGGCACAAAGTGATTGTTAATGTCAATATATATTATCAGCATCAAGATTTCAGTGGCACAAAGCAACTTTGCCCATACTACAAAAAATGACCTCAGACCAAGAAGTGTCCACATAGTTATGGTCATGTTGAGTATGCCACACAGCTCACACCGTGTGTTTGCAGAGCTCTGCGGAGGAACTGAATTGAATCACTATTTCTATTCACCGATCTGACAAAGCTCTCACACCTTGTCGGCAGTGATTTGTGCGGCTCGGTGTCAGAGCCAAACATTTAAGCAAGACGCTTTTTCGTCAATACGCTGACATTTGAAGTTGTGTTTAATCAATACCTTGCTATTTTACACAGGGAAAAAATTGGAGACTTCGTCACTCAACTCGGGAGTCTTGTATGAATAGCATAACCTTTAGCAGCCATGCAATTTCATGTAATTGGAGTAATATAATAATGTATCATACAATACTAAAATCATATTCAGTGTATTATAATTTGAAAATATTATTTACCCAAAGTTGATGTCAGGTCTAATTTAAACGCATTTATCTTCTCAGTGCAATCTCAATTTAATGAAATCTGTAAAACCCACACTGAAGATATGATATTAATTTTGTAACATGAAGCTGCATGGGAAGGAGTGGTGTTTCAAATGTATATTAAGTCAAATGCAGAAATCATGTTATGACTCACCTGCTTAGAATAGTAGTAGAAAAAGGCTAGCACACTTACTGAGGTGCTGCTCGCAAAATATGCGGTTATTGAAGAAGAGGGTCAAGGGTCAAAATGTCAGAGCTGTTTGGTTTCCCAATAAATTAAACGTGTTTTGAAGCATTTAAGGGAGCCTTTCTCTTTCACTGTTATGACATACGCTGAGGACTTGGAACCTCTCATTTCACTGCTGGCTCCCCAGCTCACCTGCCTAACATGTATGCAGCGGCATCCTCGTCCTCTGCAGTAACAGTGTTCACAAACTCGAAGCTGTGCTGCCGCGCAGGTGAGCGCACACGCACCATGACACACACTCATATCCATATGCGCACACAGATTTGCGTTACTGCGATCTGAAATTCTGCCAGCAGTGCAGCGCATCCACTGCATCTTAATGAACATACATCTGTTTGCTCGTGATTTTGCATAAAATCATTGATTGCGAGTAAATCTATATATTTGGGAGCAAACATTTTGAAGCGTGTTTGGCCCATTCTGATAGGCTTCTATCTCTTGGCGTTATTAGGTCATCATTTATCCAACCTTTGGCGGACTGTCAGCCATAGATGTAGATAGATTGACCCGGTGGGGTAATTTGCTCTCTGCATTTGACCCATCCTATAGCTAGGAGCAGTGGGCAGCCACAGAGCAGCTCCAACTCTAGTTCTAAAGCCAGATCCTTGGTCAGGTGTACCGGCAGGTTTCCGCAATGCATGTTATTTTGCGATGTTGAAGCAAAGCCCCTTTGTGGCCATTCCAGTCAAAAATCCGGTATTAATACTTACCATTAATGTCCACTTCCATCATGTGCTCCATGCCACATTCAACAATCTTCTTTTGTGTGGCTGCCAACATTTATATTGCTGCTTAGTGGGGGAGAGGTTTGCATTATTCTGGGCTCATTCAAATTGATTACTTACAGTATCTCAGTTTCCCTTGCAAGTCCTCCAAGCTTTTTCTGCTCTCTGCTCAACCCTTTGGGAAACCAGAAGAAAAGAGGAGAGCTGGGAAGGATGGAATCGTGATTCTATCATTAACAGCTTCTGGAAAAAATATATATCCAGAAACAATGCTCTCATCTTTCCTTGCTCAAGAATTCCCTTCGAGACCCTCTTGTCCCTTAATTATAACTCATTTAATGGTTTGGAAAGTCCACAGGGATGGACGTCCTTAATTGATTTTCAGGTCAGGCGCAGGACGGGAAACACAGCCGTGTAAAATAAGTATGATTGGACGTAGCCCTATATTTTTCCATTGGTTTGCTTTGGGACATTTAGGAGAGTTACTGGATCCGAGCCAGCACACATTAGCCAAGTCAAGCTCTCCCTGTCAACCCCAATATTCCGTTCCCCTGGGCAGCATTATGACAATACAATCGATGAATGAAAATCGCAATGCATTTGTAGACAAGTAAAACAAAACCTGACTTTTTTTTCTGCGGTAAATACAGAGTGACATGCCCGGTAAGAGCTCTTTGATGAGTGTTTTCATTTAAAATCCATTGCAATTCTAAAACTGTTCTAGAATTTTTTGGAATGTTCTGCCAACACTCAACTGAATGTTTAGTTGAAAACATTGGGATCGGGCATCTATGAGCATACTCCTGAAAGGATTAATTCTGTGCTAACACCAAACATGCAGTGCTGTCGATAAAGATTGAAATTTAACACCATTTTTTCCTCTTTTGCCGTACTTCTGCAGATTGGATTTGAAAACGGTGAATGTGAAAGTCCTTTTAATATGCCAAAACGTACATCCACACCGTGGCAGTAATAAACGTACGTCCACACTGTGGCAGCCAAAAACTTACATCCACACCGTGGCAGCCATAAACGTACATCCACACCTTGCCAGCCATAAACGTTCAACCACACTGTTGCAGCAAGTAAACATACATCCACACCATGGCAGCCATGAACATATATACGCACCGTGGCGGCCATAAACGTTCATCCACACCATGGAAGCCATTAACGTTCATCCACACTGTGGCAGGCATAAATGTTCATCGAAACAGTGGCAGTCATAAACGTACATCCCCACTGTGGCAGCCATAAACATACATCCACTCCGTGGCAGCCATAAACGTTTATCCACACCATGGCAGTCATGAACGTACATCAACACCGTGGCAGCCATAAACGTTCATCCAAACAGGGCAATCATAAACGTACATCCCCACTGTGGCAGCTATAAACATACATCCACTCCGTGGCAGCCATAAACGTTAATCCACACCGTGGGAGTCATGAACATACATCCACAACGTGGCAGCCATAAACGTTCATTCACACTGTGGCAGTCATGAACATGCATCCACGCCCTGGCAGCCATAAACGTTCATCCACACCGTGGCAGTCATAAACGTTCATCCACACCATGGCAGTCATAAACGCGCATCCACACCATGGCAGTCATAAACGGGCATCGACACCGTGGCAGTCATAAACGTGCATCCATACCGTTGCAGCCATAAACATACATCCACACCATGGCAGTCATAAACGTTCATCCACACAATGGCAGTCATAAACGTGCATCCACACCATGGCAGTCATAAACTTACAGCCACACCAAGGCAGTCATAAACGTACATCCTTACCGTGGCAGCCATAAACATACATCCACACCATGGCAGTCATAAACATACATCCACACCATGGCAGTCATAAACGTTCATCCACACAATGGCAGTCATACACGTGCATCCACACCATGGCAGTCATGAACTTACATCCACACCAAGGCAGTCATAAACGTACATCCTTACCGTGGCAGCCATAAACGTACATCCACACCGCGGCAGCCATGAACATACATCCACACCGTGGCAGCCATAAATGTTTATCCACACTGTGGCAGCCATAAACGTACATCCACACCGTGGCCACCATGAACGTACATCCACACCGTGGCAGCCATGAACGTACATCCACACCGTGGCAGCCATAGACGTTCCTCCGCACTGTGGCAGCCATAAATGTACATCCACACCGTGGCAGTCATAAACGTACATTCCACACCGTGACAGCCATAAATGTTCATCGAAACAGTGGCAGTCATAAACGTACATCCCCACTGTGGCAGCCATAAACATACATCCACTCCGTGGCAGCCATAAACCTTAATCCACACTGTGGCAGTCATGAACATACATCCACACCATGGCAGCCATAAACATACATCCAGACTATGGCAATAATAACAGTACATCCACACTGTGGCAGCCAGAAACGTACATCCACACCGTGGCAGTCATAAACGTGCATCCACACTGTGGCAGCCATAAACGTACATCCACACCTTGCCAGCCATAAACGTTCAACCACACTGTGGCAGCAAGTAAACATACATCCACACCGTGGCCACCATGAACGTACATCCACACCATGGAAGCCATGAATGTACATCCACACTGTGGCAGCCATAAACGTTCATCCACACCGTTGCAGCCATAAACCTTTACCCACACTGTGGCAGCCATAAACATACATCCACTCCGTGGCAGCCATAAACGTTGATCCACACCGTGGCAGTCATGAACGTACATCCACACCATGGCAGCCATAAACATTCATCCAAACAGTGGCAGTCATAAACATACATCTCTACTGTGGCAGCCATAAACATACATCCACTCCGTGGCAGCCATAAACGTTAATCCACACCATGGCAGTCATGAATATACATCCACAATGTGGCAGCCATAAACGTTCATTCACACTGTGGCAGTCATGAACATGCATCCACACCCTGGCAGCCATAAACGTTCATCCACACCATGGCAGTCATAAACGTGCATCCACACCGTGGAAGTGATAAACGTGCATCCACACCGTGGCAGTCATAAACGTGCATCCATACCGTTGCAGCCATAAACATACATCCACACCGTGGCAGTCATAAACGTGCATCCACACCATGGCAGTGATAAACGTGCATCCACACCGTGGCAGTCATAAACGTGCATCCACACCATGGCAGTGATAAACGTGCATCCACACCGTGGCAGTCATAAACGTGCATCCATACCGTTGCAGCCATAAACGTACATCCACACCGTGGCAGTCATAAACGTTCATCCTTCCCGTGGCAGCCATAAACGTACAACCACACCGTGGCAGCCATAAACGTTCATTCACACTGTGACAATCATGAACATGCATCCACGCCCTGGCACCCATAAACATACATCCACACCATGGCAGCCATGAACGTACATCCACACCGTGGGAGCCATAAATGTTCATCCACACCGTGGCAGTCATAAACGTGCATCCACACCATGGCAGTGATAAACGTGCATCCACACCATGGCAGTGATAAACGTGCATCCACACCGTGGCAGTCATAAACGTGTATCCATACCGTTGCAGCCATAAACGTACATCCACACCGTGGCAGTCATAAACGTTCATCCTTCCCGTGGCAGCCATAAACGTACAACCACACCGTGGCTGCCATAAACGTTCATTCACACTGTGACAATCATGAACATGCATCCACGCCCTGGCACCCATAAACATACATCCACACCATGGCAGTCATAAACGTGCATCCACACCATGGCAGTCATAAACGTACATCCTTACTGTGGCAGCCATAAACGTACATCCACACCATGGCAGCCATGAACGTACATCCACACCGTGGGAGCCATAAATGTTTATCCACACTGTGGCAGCCATAAACGTACATCCACACCGTGGCCACCATGAACGTACATCTACTCCGTGGCAGCCATAGACGTTCATCCACACTGTGGCAGCCAAAAACGTACATCCACACCATGGCTGTCATAAACGTACATTCCACATCGTGACAGCCATAAATGTTCATCGACACAGTGGCAGTCATAAACGTACATCCCCACTGTGGCAGCCATAAACATACATCCACTCCGTGACAGCCATAAACATTAATCCACACCGTGGCAGTCATGAACGTACATCCACACCGTGGCAGCCATAAACGTACAGCCACTCTGTGGCAGCCACAAATGTACATCCATACCTTGGCAGTCATAAATGTACATCCACACCGTGGCAGCCATGAGCGTACATCTACACCGTGGCAGTCATAAACTTACATCCACATCGTGGCAGTCATAAACGTACATCCACACCGTGGCAGTCATAAACGACCATCCACACCGTGGCAGTCATAAACTTCCATCTACACCGTGGCTGTCATAATCGTTCATCCACGCCGTGGCAGCCATAAACATTCATCCACACCGTGGCAGTCATAAATGTTCATCCACATCGTGGCAGTCATAAAAGTACATCCACATCATGGCAGTCATAAACGTACATCCACATCGTGGCAGCCATAAACGTTCATCCACCCCGTGGCAGCCATAAACTTACATCCACACTGTGGCAATCATAAACGTACATCCACGTCATGGCAGTCATAAATGTACATCCACACCGTGGCAGCCATAAACATACATCCACACCTTGGCAGTCATAAACGTTCATCCACACCATGGCAGTCATAAACGTGCATCCACACCGTGGCAGCCATAAACTTACATCCACACTGTGGCAATCATAAACGTACATCCACGTCATGGCAGTCATAAATGTACATCCACACCGTGGCAGCCATAAACATACATCCACACCGTGGCAGTCATAAACTTCCATCTCAACCGTGGCTGTCATAATCGTTCATCCACGCCGTGGCAGCCATAAACATTCATCCACATTGTGGCAGTCATAAATGTTTATCCACATCGTGACAGTCATAAACGTACATCCACATCATGGCAGTCATAAACGTACATCCACATCGTGGCAGCCATAAGCGTTCATCCACCCCGTGGCAGCCATAAACTTACATCCACACTGTGGCAATCATAAACGTACATCCACGTCATGGCAGTCATAAATGTACATCCACACCGTGGCAGCCATAAACATACATCCACATCTGGCAGTCATAAACGTTCATCCACACCATGGCAGTCATAAACGTGCATCCACACCGTGGCAGCCATAAACTTACATCCACACTGTGGCAATCATAAACGTACATCCACGTCATGGCAGTCATAAATGTACATCCACACCGTGGCAGCCATAAACATACATCCACACTGTGGCAGTCATAAACGTACATCCACGTCATGGCAGTCATAAATGTACATCCACACCGTGGCAGCCATAAACATACATCCACACTGTGCCAGTCATAAACGTACATCCATACCGTGGCAGTCATAAACGATCATCCACACCGTGGCAGTCATAAATGTACATCCACACTGTGGCAGCCATTTTGTGATAGAATCCTTTTTCCGTCTGAGTCAGTGTCTGAAAACTGAATTGCACATGAGCTGATTTAACATTATATTGCAATATGAGCATGTTAAATTCGCCAGGTTAAAAGACGATTTACCAAATTGTATAACAGGAAGCAGAGCGATGGGAAAGAAAGGGCTGCTGGGAAGGGAGAAATAATCAGGGCTGATGCTCTGACAGCCGCCTCCACCATGATGAGGTCCCCTGTGGACGCGTGTCACACCAGTGACATACATGCAGGCGTTTAGAGAGACTGTCCGTCCGGAGGGGACCTCTCACCATGTTCATTTACTCACTGCTCACTGCACAGCGCCCCATCTTACTGTTCACCCCACTGCCTCCTTCTCATCTCTCCCTCCCTCTCTCACCTGCCTTCTCCATCCCTCTCTTTCTCCTCCCTCTCTATCTCTCTCCTTTTTCTCTCTTGCCTTCCTACCTTATATTGCCACTACTTGTTTTACCTTCTCCGTCTCATAGTACAATCCTCTCTCTCTCTCTCTCTCTCTCTCTCCTTCACATTCTCCCCTTGTGTTCTTTGCTTCAGTAGTGATTGTGTCAGTGTTCTCTCAGGACCTCAGTCGGCATATTCACTGGTTCATCTTCATGTTAATATTCCCTTATCCCTTTATCTATCTCTCCTTTAAATTCAAAAATCTATTTGTGAGTCTCAAAGGTAAAATTAAACCGTAAAGCGCCACCTGGTGGCAAAATATTGAACCATACAGGTATGATGTTGTCTTGTGACACGTTGGGAGGTCATGACCTTGCAGTTGCACATAGTTTCATGTCAATTGGACAATTGGTTCCAAAGATATGGCAAAAATGTTGAATTTTATGTGACAAAGCTCCACCTTGTGTCAAAATTTTGAACCGAACAGGCATAATGTCATCGCGGGACACATTCTCAGGTCATGACCTTTCATTTGCACTTGATTTGAGGTCAATCGGACAAATATTTCCAGTGATATGATCAAAAACTTTTCAGTTTTTGGCCCCTGGTGGCCAATCTAGAAATTGTAAATTGTCCAAAATTGAATCAGTTCTTCCTCATTATGATTCTTACCTACAGGTATATGCAAAACATGAAATTTCTAATTGAAATATTACTGAAGATATCGCGTTAACACATAGGGCGGCGTGGCAGCGGCGGTGGTCGGACCAAAAACATAATATCCCCGGAACGCTGCTTGGCATTCGGGGATATAATAAATACAAGCAGCATTTGAGGGGCCACACAGGGTCAGTGAATTGGTTGAGAGGTCACATGAGACAAGCACCCCTAGATATTGAATGTATAAAGTTGAATGTGTTCAGATTTCAAGCCAATCTGTTTAACTGTGTAGAAACTATGTAAGGCAAGTAAAAAGGCAAGTTTTTTCCTGACTTCTCAAAATTTCAGCCAAGATGTGCAAGTGGAATAAATTATTCCATCACAATCGCTTGAATTATGATGCCTGGAGTCAACTAGGATGATGCCTGTCAACTGGCAAAACAGTGAGATTTTGCCAAATATACAGTTTTGTTAATTACTGTGCCTCTGTTGTTACTGTGATCAATTGACACCAAGGGCTCTAATTTCGTAGACCAGGGCTGCGTTCCAATCCGAAATAAGATACTCCTTTCACTTCTTCCCTCCACTCGAGTGAGCCCTCCGAATGACGTAGCAGCCCTTACCGAGCGAGGGAGGGCAATAGAGGGGACTTAGGGGGAGGGTTGTGGAAAATCGGATTGGAACGACCTTCGCCGCGTTTTTTCCGCACTTCTACATTTGTCAACAAGCCAGCGGGAAGTTTGCGTTGCCATGGAGCCGAGTAACGTGTACGTTCTACCTTTTACAGTTCATGCGGAAGCGTGTCGCGTGTTCGTGGCAAGTAGAGGACAAAGGCCGTTTTTCAAAGCGAAGGCTGCATTTTTAGGGATCGTCATTTACTTTGATCTGCCAGACTAATATTTAGGGTTAGGGATAAGTTTAACTTTAGAGTTAAGGTTAGGTTTGTGGGCTAGGTTTGGGGTAGTGGGCTAGAGTTAAGGTTAAGGTAAAGGAAACCAGAAACAACTCGCTTAAACCAAAGCAGTTTAACAGAGATTAAATGACGTCATGTCAGTTTGGCGGATGGTACTAAGTGACGACCCCTAAAAATGCAGCCTTCAAAGGCTGCAGCCTACGCTTTGAGATGCATCCAGTGTGCTCGTTTGACTGCTACGGCATTTGTGACTGTTTAATGGGAAAATAAAGCTGCTTTCACCTCGGACGCGAAATGAATTTTTCGCACGACAGATTGCATGATCAGTGCCATGGATGCATTTTGCGTGCTTTCGCGTCTTTGCATTTGAATGTAATTAGTCGCGCGAAAAATTTGTTTCGCGTCCAGTGTGAAAACGGCTTTTAGCTCCCCAACAGACCTCGCGGATGCTATGGGTTAGCTACAGCAAAATTGAACGTAAAGTCTCAAATGCTTAAAATAATGTGAAACCAATGCCCCTCACCCCCAAACTTCGCTATTTGCATATTACTCTGTCATCAATTGCACACTACTCGAACACAATTCTTAAATTTGTATGGTAATTTTCCTTCCACAATTCCTCCTTTTGCCATCTGAAATAAATGGTGGACGTGAAATTTTGACCGAGGGAGAATGAGCAAAGCATTCTGGGCAATATCAAAGCCTGGAGGGATGTTCGTTGTTGGCTTCGTTTGAGGGAGGATAATCGAGGCCTTGAGCAAATGAAAATGCGCCCTTCCCTCCGCAAAATTGGATTGGAACGACCCTACAAGTGGCAGCCATTTTACATCCAGGATTATTTGGGGATTCCCCCCTCGATTGGAGGGCGAGTGAACAAGGTAAAGCAAGCATTTTTTCGGATTGGAAAGCAGCCCAGGCGCAGGCGCGGCGAATGGTGCGCCGCGCCAACGGGGTGTGTCCAGCCGTATGTTGCCATTTCGTGCCCGGCTTAGCCTGGCGCAAGTAGTCCTCTGTCCCGCCTCTGCCCCTCCTTCCAGCGTAAGTTGGCAAAGAAGGCGTATTTGGGTATAACACAGCCGAGTCAAATATTGCTCATTGGCAAGAGAAAGGATGGATTGCGTGTTCCTTTTATCACAGCCTGTTGCTGCTTAAAATTTTGGGATTAACATGCATGGACAACAATGCAAGATACGTTACACATTTATTTTCAATATGTGATCTTAACTCAGAACGAGATCATAGCAATCAGGCAGTATTCCTTTCCCCCACTGAAAACGATAAAACCCTAGTGATAATAATAGTAGCCTAGTATTAAGCCGCTTGCACACTGGACGCGAAACGAATTTTTCGCTCGAAAGATTGCGTTGAAAGCAGTGTCTTGTGTCCGAAAGTCTGACAGGGTTTTCATATATCTCGTGTCCGACAGTCGATTATTGTTTTTAACTTCTTCAAATCTACTGACTCTTTTAGATATTAAACGTGAATGTTTGATAAGACGGCTCAGTTCTTCAAGATGAGTACCGAGAATTTCAATCAATGTTTCTATTTAAGCTGCTCAATAAAGTGAGTCGATACTGGCGCGAGACAATGTAGGCCTACAATGCCTCCGTGTCTGACAACCAAAAAAAGAGAGGACGATTAGAGCAGATTGATAACAAAAGAATTAATAAAAAGAAACATTTTAACAACAGAACATCCAATGAACACTGCGATTTATTTATTTGCGGGTCATCTTTTTTGGATGTTCTGCTGGTTGGATGTATTTTTATTCTTTATTCCGTTATAAATCTGTTCTCATATCAATACTTTTATTTTTTGCTGGGTGCCGGACATGAAGTATTTTGCATTTCGCGTCGGACAGTCTTGATCGTGCAGGCGATAATTTATTCACACTGTCAATGGTCATGGAATTGATTTGCTCTCTGTTTACAAGCACTATTTCATCCCTGCTGTGGAAATAAAGCATGAATCTGTTGGATCCATCTGACTAATTTTCAAAAGAAAGACCGAATAAAGACTTTTGTCAATCTTCAACGGAAGAAAACAGACTTTTCAAGAAAAGTTGATACCTCTTTGCATTGATTTTGAATGTTATCAGTCGTGCGAAAAATTTGTTTCGCGTCCATTGTGCAAGCGGCTTTACCGAGCATAGAACGCAAGCATTATATATGCACTGCCTGATGCCGAGGCCGTTTGTGGTTGGCTGAGAAAGATATGAAATCGTTCATTTGCATTATTGATTCAGTACCGATTAAGTCAGGTCGAGTTTCCATCACGCGTGCCAACAGCCTTCGATCTGACATCAGGACAATCGATATAGATACTATAATTTATGTGCTGATTCAGATAGTAACATTAAACAGTGGTTCCTGTAATTATTTACTGTATTGAAATGTGCCTGACATTCTGGAAACCTGCCTGTGAGGGTTCGATGACTTGTGCGCACAGCGCGACAGTCAGCCAAATTACCACTGCGCAGAAAGTGAACCAGGTTGGAGCTGGAGAGCTTTCTGCACAACTGCAGCGAAGAATTTTTCTACAAAATTGTCCCTGCATCTTGATGAATAAGTGACACCTCCCCCTACAACGCCGCCACACCCATCTCGGCGCACGTTCGTCTGCGCACGGTGTTGCACCTCACGAAATCACCACTACGCGGGCTGCGCCGGTGTTCTGACAAATTTTGCTACCTATCAGAATATGCTACCTCGCGGTTCTGAGCTTGCGCAAACCTGAAATCTCGGGCTGCTTCCTCGCTCACATCTTAAGTATCTTCAAAAATTAAAAAAATAGATTTATTTTCAGTGTGCATTTCGACCTGTAAGCGTACATATATTTGCATGTACAGACACGCTGGGTTTTCCTGAAAATGCAGAAATTAGATGATGATGGCATATATGGGCATATATCTTCAAACAAACTAATCCAACTCATTATAACATTTGCTTTTCTTATGATAAGCTAACAAATAACAAAGTTACTATTGTAACCTGATTCATATTGCAATATCAAGGCGAAAACAAAGACTTTTTACAATCGCTTTGCATCACGGTAGCATTTTTTGACAAGGGAGCAAAATTTGACAGAACACCGGTCGAAATTACCACTGCGTGGGCTGCGCCACGCTACACCACCTGCGCTGCGCCAAGAAATTAGAGCCCCAAGTGTTTTCAAGGCGCACAAAACATGAGACAAGTTTAAATAATTGTGTAAATAAGATAAAGGTTTTCTTATTTATGACCTATTGTATGACCTATTATATTATGATTTTAAATCAGTCCTTAATATATGGCCTCAGCATGAGCAAAATCAAAAATCTGTTATAAGTTTTGTGAGACAGAGTGGCGAGATTGTCGCTGCCAAATTTGGTGGAGAAAATTGAATCGATTCTGAAGGTGTGGCAAAAAAAATTAATAACAAAAATCTAAAATGGCGATTTAGCGAGGTATAACATGATGTCATTGGGCACATTGGACTCAATTTTACCCAAGGATTCTTCTGATGTCAAAATGCTTGAATTTCCAGCACTCTGGTCGGAAGTTATGACCTGGAATATAAGTGCATCATTGACCTGATGGTGGCGCTATAGGTTATTTGGAAGGGCAGTTAACTTTTTACCACACAGCTCTATTGGTTTCTTTGACTTCCATTCAAGAGGAATAATAATAATAAGAGATTTAACAGAAAAATCGTCCTTAATAAAAGTTATACGCTTCTATGACTGATGCAAGAACCCTGTCCTCTGCTCTCTCAGTCACATTATTTTTGCTTGTGTGAAAGGGTGTGTGTTAATGGACTCCAGTAAAGCTGATCCTGTGTACAGCCGTGTGGTGAGTGGGCGTTTTAAATGACTCTTATTGATCAGTGCAGGCATGGGGAGGGCTATTGAGCGGAAGCTGGGCTCCCGCTGTGAGCGAGAGAGAGCAGATATTCCCCCTCACATTACCTCCTTTGTGGTCTTCCTCTGACTCTGCACCCCGAACAACCCTGCTCCCCAGCCCAGAAGAATGGAGCTGAAATGTCAGCCCAGCGAAAAACATGCGAAAGGAAAATACCTGTTTGACTCCCCTGAAGTTTTAGGTTGGAATCAACAGCGATGAACTTTTGAAGTCACTTAGAGAATCAGGGAAAAGCCAAAAAACTGTGCTCATGGGGGATATTAAAAGTTCCCTGTTCGTTACTCAAAACCCCACCACTCGTGTTACCATCACACCTGGCATTCGTGGCATTGATTGAATATGAACAATTTTGCACTAAAATTCAGCTTGCAATTTCATGGTGGCTAACCACAATAACCCATGAGTAAAAGATGCTCTCCTGAAGAATTCTTTTGGTAAAGGGAACTATATTTCTGTGATTGCATGCCCATAGGGTTGCGACCGTCTTGCTTGGTCTCTAGGGAGCGTTCAATCTCCGTAGAACATTATTTGATAACCTTTTTTACCCTCTGGCTGCAAAATGATGCTGGGATAGTCAGGACAATTTCCCACATATCATTTATTTAATTTTATAATATTTATGTACTTATTTGTATATTAATCTATTTCATATATATATATTTCATTATAAAGAGTACATAGTCCTTTATTTGCCTTGTTTTAGGTTGTGTTTTAGGTTGTGCCTCAGTGTAGGTCCTTGGTTTTCTGTTTGGCTGGGATGTAGGGCAGTACAGTTTGGGTGCTCTTATCTGAGACGGTCTGTGTGCTGCTATTGCGAACCACTTTCTTCCGGCAGCCCGGGTTGAGGAGACCTTTTTTGGCAGGTGTGGAAGGGTATCCCGATACCGTCTGGCCCCCACCTGCCCGTAAAGACGAGGGGAGAGGGGCAGAGTCCAGGCAGTTGTGGAAGGAGTGTTCCAAGGACGGGGCAAGAAGTGTGGGTGAGGGCGAGGAGGCTGATAGGTTGAGCTGGATGTTCATCTCCGGCGTACCACAGTCTCGCTCCTCTGCCAGCTCCTCCCCCTCCTCTTCATCCTCATCGTCATCGCAGCACAGGGCATGGTACAGGATCTTGTCGCTGAACCGGACTCGCTCCCTGGTGCCGGGGGTCCGGGAGGGCTTGTGGCTGTGGGTGGAGCTGGCAGCCTCTTCACTGGAGGAGTCGGGCGTGATGAGCAAGGGTCCGTTCGGAATGAGCCCGCCGTTCATCTGTGAGTACGCTGTGGGGGTCTCAGGCGTGGTGCCGGTCCCTCGATCGCAGCCCCGCCCCCGCTTCGACTGAGCCTCCCCCACCTCCTCCACCTCCACTGTCCGTTCCGGAAGTTTCTGGGTCGATGAGATGCTGGGAGCCAACGTGCTCTCCAAGAAGTTGCAGAATTCCCAGCTGTCGGAGAACACGTCCGGGTTGAGCAGGTCCAAGCGGAACACATCTCCCTGGCCCCGATCGCTGCTCGAAGTGCTGCTCGCCGTGGCGCCCGTCCAGTCATCCGGCTCCAGGTCAAACTCGAAGTCCGATGTGAGCTTGTCAATCTGACCAACCACCTGGAGCGGAGCGAGCAAACAGCCATGGACAGGAGAAAAAGGAAGGATTAGAGGACGGAGTGATTGAGAGAATGTTTAGCAGTCATGAACGCTGCCAGCAGGTTCCCTGATGAAGGTTTGTGTCACTGAAACAGACTCATCCTCTCGGGTCGGCATGCAGCCTGACCCAGTGTTTATGGGGCCATTTTACACAGCACTTAAAACCCACCCATCTCTCCCTCCCCTGTTTCTGGCATTTAGAAACACAAATGCTTCATGTCTGGTCATCATCTGATTAAAAAAAAAAAAAAAAAGCAAAAGGCTCCAGTCGCCAATTTTTCATAAAAGTCACAAAATTACAAAATATTTGTGTGTTATTATTGTGGGATATATGGAGTAACATGTAGTGAATGTTTTACATGTTCAAAACTCTGGTATTCCATTATTGTTCTGGCGTATCGCATAATGGGGCCTGATCCTTTATATTTGTGTGGAAATTATATAACCATTAATTTATGGCTTAGAAATCCAAAACAAATCCATTCTTACACCAGGGATTAACTCCTAAATCATTCTTCCAGAGGATTGAGAGAAGAAGAACAATTAAGAGTTGAACAGCCTTGGCGAGAGTCTGTGATTAAGAAACACACATTACCGTCAGCAGATGTGCTGGGTGAGTGCACAGGTGCTTTACAGAGCTGATAACATAAACACTTTACACCAGACCACTTCATAATCAGCCGCTGAACTCCGGTGGCTAAGAGAAATAAAGGGAATGATTTAAAATAAAGGCAACTGTCTCACATTACTCTAATCTGTACAAATACAGTGTAAGAGCTGGGAGCTGCACAAATATGTGCAAGGGTGCAGTGAAAACCATAATTCATTGGAGACATTTTTGTTATGTTAGATCTTTTGACTGAGTCAATCACCAGATCTAAATTCAGCTGAAAGTCCATTTTAAATGCTGAAGAGGTGAATTAAGGCAAAAAGTCCCCAAAACAAGCAGGAGGTGAAGATGGCAAAGGGAGTACGAATATTGAAAATGAATATCCAATTATGCCAAATTTTCCCAAAATTTTCATGATCCTCAAAAAACACGGAGAGGGGGCAATGTTTGAAAGGTCTTTCTGTTTGCAAATGTTTAACCTGGTTTGGATGAAAGCAGAGTCTGCACTTAAACCTCACTGCCGATGCATCCTTTCAGACTCAGTGTTTGAGTACAGAATCAAAATAAAAATATGTCAGAGTCCAGTGAAGAATGGTGCTCACTGCATCTTGGGGCCTATGCATCCACTGTAATGTAAATAACAGCAGAATCGGCAAGACATTCCACCACTTAGAGACTAGAGAGGAGAAGCTCCACCAATCACATAAGTGGAAGGAACATCCAGTGGACCTACTACAGCAGAGCAGAGCCGCCGAGCAGATGTGCCTGGGATAATTACTTCCTGCAGGTCGGAAGAGGCAGTCTTGTTTGTTGCAGCATACACCGGAGTCAGGAATTTCAATCAAACCCCGGCAGTGGAGATCTCAGGAGTGGAGTAACAAGCGAGGCCTCGGGAAGTCGGCAGGAACAGCAGTTTTGTCATGAGAGCCATTTTCGCTGACAATTTTCTTAATAGTGCCTTACAGTCAGTTTAGACTAACGGTGGTCCAATCAGCCGTCAGTAATGGGGTAACAGGCCTCGCTGGAGGAAATGGCAGCCACGCTGATCTCACGGTTCAGCTGAGAACGCTGACTGAAAAACTTTGCTACCACTTGTCACCATACCTGAGCATGAATTTTATATACAACAAAGGAAAAACATGAGTTGAGGAACAAGGTATGAGGCCTGTGGCCAAAACAAAATTTAACTCTTTTTGAAGTGTTAATCTTCACTTCACTTCATGAGAAAACGGTTAATGGGAGTTAGGGTATATTTCCTTCCTGTTTAAATTCGAAAGCAGAATGAAGACTTGTTATAATTGCATACTTTAAATCTCGCCTAGGGCACCAAAATGGCGAGAGCCAGTCCTGACTGTTTGTATGATGATGTTAATGTTGGCTTTGTATGATGATGTTTGCGATGCTGTGTTGGCTTTATGCCAGATGTAACAGGACCCATGTCTGCCAAAATTTTCCACTTTTGATTCATCAGCTCATGGAATATTATCCTGAAACTATCGAAGGTCTTCAAAAAAATTTCTTTTTAGCAAATGTATGATGAACCTTCGTGTCCTTTTTGGTCCTTAGTGGTTTTTGCCTTGCAGCTCCCCCATGGATGCCATTTTTATTTATTTATTTCTTTTTATATAAATTAGGCATTCCAGATACGGATGGGATAGGAGATGCAAAATTGGTGAACAATTGTCAACACTTGCTTGTATGCCCCTGCTGCCAATTCAGGAGAGTGTAGAAAGTTCGCGGCTCTCCTCTGAAGCACGCGCCCATCAGTCGCCGCTTCTTATACACTCATTGGTTGAATCTTCGCAAGTTCAGGATGAGGGCGGAGGATACCCGGACATGACCAGACTTAGAATCTTCCTGACGAGCGCCCATCTTGGCCAACAGGAGGCGCCTAAGCAACAAACAAAGTAACCTGGTGATATTACCCTTCCCGACAGACCCTTCCCAATGTGCATCCCTGTAGCCCAATGGCCAATTGTGCGCTGCGCTGAAAAAGCTGCCGACCACTGCCGGTTGATACAACCGGGGCTCAAACCCGCGCCGTGAGAGTCACTTCTGCTTCGCAGTGCGATGCTTTAACCGAGTGAGCTATCCGGCAGCTCGTGGATGCCATTTTTGTCCTGTCCCTGTCTTATTGTGGAGTCGTGAACACTGCCCTTAACTGAGGCCTGTAGTTCTTTGAATTTTAGTCTGGATCTTTTGTGACTTCCTGGATGCTTTGTCAGTGAGCTCTTAGACAGAATTTGGCAGGCCAGCTGCTCCTGGGAAGGCTCACCACTGTTTCAGGTTCTCTTGATTTGTAGATATTTGCTTTCAATATGGTTTGCTGGAGTCCCAGAGCCTAAGAAATGGCTTTGTACCTTTTTCCAGACTGACAGATGACACCAACTTTGTTTCTAATTTGTTCCTGAATTTCTTTAGATTGCAGCATCACTGCCCATTGCCAAACAGGTTCCATTTAGATTCAACAGAGCTCACAGTTATGATGCTTGAGTCTGCGGAGTGAACCCAAACCCAATTATAAATTAAATTTGTTTCATTAGTTGGTATAATTACGAAGGGGGCAGTTATTTTCTCACATAGGGCCAGGAAGGGTTGAATAGCTTTTTTCCCTCAATAAATGAAATCTTCATTTAAAAATTGCATTTTGTATCTTCTCAGGTTACCTTAGTCTAATATTAAAATTAATTAGATTATCAGTAATATTAATTGACAAAAATAAATGACATGGGGAAGTGACATGGGAAATGACATGGGCAAATCATTTTTCACACTTCTGTATTTCACAAAGAATTTGTTTTCATTCCTGGAATCCTCAGATTCCCCCTGTATACATATTGTAGTGTAAGTGGGCAACAAGTGCAGAGAGTGTTCATTTCCCCTAATGATGTGAAAAATGGCCGTATAAACAGATAATGTTACATTTTCCCAAATCGCAAAGTCCAAGGGTCAGAATGTAGCAGTCCAGGCAACAACTCTGAACTCAGCCACTTGATGTCACCTTCTAGCGCCACCACCAGGCTGAAGCATTGTACCCATGAGCAAATTCAGGTGTTTGAATGAAATTCTGAGGGAAACTCTTCATTAACCCCATTGTCGCTGATTAAATTTTCCAAAAAAATTAATTTGATTATCTTGTGCTGTTGAAAACCTATCATGTTGCGACCCCAGCGGGAGCTCCTGGCACATGATAGGTTTTCAACAGCCTTGATTTTGATATTTTACATCATTGAATAGCAAAAGCTGCATTTAGCGCTCTAAGGGTTAACTCTCCATACCTGGTTGCTCTTCCACTACCCCCCCATATTTTCCTCATCAATGGATATCTAGAGATTGCCAAGGATAGTGGGCTCATTGCCCAAGATCAAAGTGAGAGTGTGGAGTGGGAGCCTAGTTTCAGCGTTTGAGCTTTTTACACACTCACCTTGTATTTTTTGGCTGACAGACCTGACCTCCTACCTAACGTTTCACCCGTCGGAGGCTTGCTCTCTTTTTCATTCCTGTAGTTTGTTTTTAGCTGCTCTCATTGCCCCTTCTGCATGTCAGTGCCGAGCCGCTTAACTCTCTGACAGTGTAGAGGGACCACCAAGCAAACAGGCTTGGTGATTATTCCCCCTGTCATGACAAATATCTACTGTTGACGTGAGAACCCATCATATGCAGTGGAGAATCGCATCAATAAATGACCGTGGTCATATACTGCTAATATTGTTCTGTGTACATCGCACATCTAATGCATACATCTAGTCATTCTGTCACTCTTTACTTCTCTGTGAAAATAAACATATTGTGATATTTTACCTTCGCCCCACTGGAGTGAGGTCATTGCATTATGATGTTACAATCAGCCCACTGTGACCTCGTTCCTATGTTCACTGAACAAGTTTTACTCAATAGCACCATTTCTGCCTGATGATTCACGTAAACATGTCACCTCTGTGACTGTGCCTCTAATGACGGTTTGAATCTCTCCAGCACTGCGCGTTTGTTCACGGTGTCTTACAATGAACAGAGCTGCCGGGACCCGTAGTGGTGCTCATAGTTGTGGGTGAGGTAGGACTCACCTCTATTTCTTTGCTCACTGCTGATACTTGTTGCGGCGGTTTGATTGGATTATATTGAATAGCTAGAGAGGCCTCTGTTCACAATGTAGGAGGGCGCCCACTCAGAGACCTGAGTATAGCCCATAAAGCTATTCACATCCAATAAAATTCAATCAAGCAGGCAGAGGATAAGCCAATTCTAACGCACCATACTGAATAGAGTGTTCAGTAAGTCTTCTTCTTCCTCTTATTATTATTATTTTTATGATTTCACAGTTCATATGACCTCTGGTATCACTGGAGCGAAACCTGTACTTCCTGCAGAATTTCAGCAGTCCTACAGCTTTCTTCAGCAGCTCCATGTTCACTGTCACTCCAGTCTCTTCCAAGTGCTTTGCCGAGTCATCAGTTGTCAGTCATCAGCCATCAGTCATCAGTCATTAGCCATCAGCTATCAGTCATTGGTCATCAGTCATCGGCCATCAGCCATCAGCCATTGGTCATCAGTCATCAGCCATTAGTCATCGGTCATCAGCCATCAGTCATCGGTCATCAGTCATTAGCTATCAGTCATTGGTTATCAGCCATCGGTCATCAGTCATTGGTCATCAGTCTTCGGTCATCAGCCATCAGTCATCAGCCATCAGTTATCAGTCCCAGGGCACCAGCAACTGGCACCACAACCACTTAGATTTTCCACAGCAAGCTTGTCACCTCTCCCAGGTCTTGATATTTCTCAATCTTTTTTTATTCTTCATTATGGAATTCTTCATTCATACACTTATGGAACAGGCCCTGCAATTATTGCTAAAATATGAGGCAGAAAAAAGTTTTAGTCATTAGTAATATTTGAATTGGATGTGCTTCTTCTATAGCTAATAAATATAACATTAGGCTTTGACTTCATAATACCAAAGTGATATGAAAACAACAAAATATGTGGTATGTTCCAATTTATGGAAAAAGTAACATTACGGATAAGTATAAATTTGCTCTGTATTTTCTAAATTGGGTTTAGTGAAGTTCATTTTCTTGAATGATCACACTAAATACACAGGTGGGATTTTCACATTGATTCGCCATCCACCTTTGCTCAGCTGAAATATTTTCAGGATAAACTACAGCTAAATATTTTGTTGTGAATTTGTTAAGTGGCGCAGACCGAACCCAGCCGTGCCCCAGGCATCCCAGCTACTCTCATTAACTGGAGTTTGTTCACAATACTGTCCAGTACACTGCTTTGCCCATTCCAGTCATCGCGAGTGACTCCTGAGCTCCACACATCCATCTTATTTTGGACATCTGATGGAGCAAAAACATACAATCATTTATGGGAGTCACCTGTCAATTAATTTTGGACTCTGAACTTGCAGTACTGCTGGTTTGTGAAAAATGATTCAGGTGTGACCAGTAATGTTATCAACATAGTGAAGCCATTTGCTGTCCTCTGACCAACGAGGAAAAATGGCTCTGACACCGATGATGATGATAGTGATGAACCGTCCTATCTGCCATCTCACAAGAGCCCATGAAAACTCCTCACTTTCCATGGTACATGATGCTTTGACGCCAGCTTTTCAAAATTCAAAATGGCAAAAGCTTGGATGCTTCCATTGTTTTGCAACAAAAACAGGAAGAACTGTGCTCTGCCAATACAATAAAGTGTAATAGTGAATTGGAGAAGACGGGAACTGAAATTACTCAAAAAGAGGTGCAACACACCATTTTGAAGGTGCGAGGGATCAGTGCCATGTTATGTGGAAAGCTACTCGACTGGTGCACTGGTGGAGAATTGACCTATGGCTAAGCCCCGCCCTCAAATGTGATGAGCCAATAACAGTGCGTATTCTTTCCCCATATACTTGGCCATTCTGAGCCTGAACTTCCTTTGAAATGCATTCCGTAAACTCCGAATCATTCGGTTTTATGGGGTTGAAAAATGTTTCTAAGAAAAAAAAATGGTCAAAGGCTGTGCTTGGGGTAAATGTAACTCCGATTTACGAGGTATCCTGAGAGGCTGGGCGATGGGGTGTATTTTATCCCCAACCCAAAGCCACATCATAACTGAGAGAAGTGTCTCCTCTTGATAAAGCTTTGTGGAAGACCCACTATCAGCTTAACATAGCCAACAAAGGTCAACAAGGATGTCTACATTTGTTCCAAGCTAAGTTAACATCATTTTTAAGGTGACATCTTATCACTTCCCTGGTAATTAATGAAAAATTATCTTTTACATCACTACGTAAGCTAATGTTAGCAAAAGTTGGTGAACTCTCTGGCTAGTTTCAGTGCTGACGGATGTTGGCTTAACATGAGCTCCTTGCTGCGTTGTTCACCATGTCACCTTGTTTATTTAGAAGGAGTTCAGTCACATCAGGTTAGATTTCTTAAATTCGGTAGCAATAATAATACGTAAATTAAATTTATTACCCTGCAGTGCACGAACATTGCTGATCCTTTATCTTGTTCTGTGAGACAGTGACGAAAAACGAGATGCGGTTGATCGCGTTTGCGATGAAAATTTCAGCTTCTAATTTGGTCGCATATTTGGTCGCACACTCCGTTCGGTTATCATGCTATCTTAGCGATGTTGTGTGGTGGATCATCCCACCATTGTCAGTATACTCCTGACTGAAGTCATGGTGGTGATGTTGAATTTGAAAATGTAATGATATTTTGATGCAATGGTAAAATTAGATTTTAAAAATATGATATATAAACAAGGAGCCATGACATTCGGGCTCAAGGCATTATGCAGAACTGGACAAGTTTATCCATCCGTCTGTCCTTCCTTCTTCCTCACTTGTGTCACGTGGGCAGCTGGAGCCTATCACAGCTGACTATGGGTGGAAGGCAAGGACCCACCCTCGACAGCTCGCCAATCCATCACACTGCGTGCAAACTATTCACTCTCAAAACTATGGCTAATTAGTGTCTCCAGTTCACCTGACATGCATGTCTTTGGACTGAGGGAGGAAACCGGAGTACCCGGAGAAAGCCCACGCGAACACGGGGAGAACATGCAAACTCCACACAGAAAGGCCCCAGGCCAGATTCTAACCCACGACCTTCTTGCTGTGGGGTGGCAGTGCCACCAACTACTGTCCCTGGACAAGCTGATTTGATAGTGTGACATAAAATGCAATTAGAGTGGATGAGGAGTGAATGTGGTTCCTTCATCATTAACATGCAGTTCTGCTCATGCACATCACAGTCTGCTATCATTATTATTATCTCAGATGAGTCATAAGGAGAGAAATTTTGCTGAATGTCGAGGAAATATTAAAATGTCACTGAAATTTCAATGAAATAAATCTTCCGCTTTCTTTAGGATTTTTTTTTTTTTTTTCCAATTCCAGTTAAAACTCCTCAGTTAATACACAACTGATGAGTAAATCCTTGAATTGATCTCAATCCTGCCTGAAATTCCACTTAACACGCCGAGAATTAAATTCTGAAACCTGTCCGTCAAGCACTTTCCAGTTTGCTGTCTGCCACTTTACTTTCAGGAGCAGGTATTAAAAATCCTAAATTTGCATTTCTAAAGCTCATTCAGAATTCACCGCCACTTCAGTTGTGCTGCTCACAAATTAACACTGTCTGTCACCGTACGTAATTACTGACGTATGAGCAAGATTCCACATTCATAGTGTCCTGAGGTTATATTTTCATATCTTGGCTTGTGTTTTTTTTTTTCTTGTAAGAAAAGAACACTTCTTGCAGAAGTGTTGTGATTCTGCCCTTTCGTGTGTTGTCCCGTGCTCATTTGTGCTTGTCATTACCTGGCCCCTCCCCTGGGGGGCCACGTAAAGCAATGATCATGTCTGTGTGTGTGTGTGTGTGTGTGTGTGTGTCAGTCACTCTGTCTGTCAGCCCGTGGCAGGGGCCAGGTCTGCTATCTCTGATTGCCTTGTTTACTTTCGTTTCTTTTATTTCCAGCTCTCAGTTCAGCCGTCTGACAATCCGCTCCAAATCTGTCTCCAGTGGTGTCGCGTGACTGCCTTCAGCGTGCCTGCGTCTCGTTGTCCAATCACGTTTCTACTTTCGGTTTGGCTTTGGTATTTAATTCATTGCTTCCAGCTGTGCTTGATTCCGGGTCTCGCGAAACTCTGAGTGAATGCGCTCTATGATAGGATATTACTAACACGTACACTACTAACCAGCTCTTATTTAAGGGTGATTGTAAATATTTCGTCACGTAGTATTAACCTTGATTAACTCATTTAGCGAGAGTGTGCGATTCTGGCTTTTGTGATTTCCGCCTGAGCTCTGATTAACTACATTTAAAACTTTGCTTCCCTTCGCTTCTCTTGTGCTTTTTCCTTGTCACGTTTAGATTACCTTAATCTAAACTGTCTAAGTTGATTGATGGTCTCCGCGTCTTGTCTTGAGTCTTTATTGTTTTACCCGGTTTCTGTTTCAGTCTGTGATTGCATTCCGAGTCCCCGCCTCCTCTCAAGATCATAAATGTGGGAGCTTTGGACGCGATTGTCAGATGGATCCTCCGTATTGTGCTACATGGTCCCAGCTCCTCGTGCGTTCTGAGTGTCTCCCGTGTATGGTTCCTGAGTCTTTCAGTTTGCTGCGCTCTAGTCTTGTCTGCCCCGTGTATAAGTGTCCCAGTGTGTCCGTCAGTATAGTTAGGTTCAGTTATTGTTTCCTTAGTTTATCCTCTCTTGGAGAGAGTACTTCTGTTTCCCCTGCCTTTGGCAGTGTACCTCAGTTCTCCCGTTCAGTGCTTGTGCCCGGTGTTTTGTTTCTGGCGTATCTGCCATTTCTCCCTTAGTTTTGTGTTTAATAAACACTTCTGGATCCTGCACCTGGAGTTCCTCTGACCTCTTCTTACAAGAAGTATCTTCATGGTTTTTATGGACATTGAATGTAACCCCCGACTCCCACCGACCAAAGTGTTACTCCTGCTCAACGCCTCCTGCTCATGTTAGATTCCTCGCTGATATTACTGTGGCTAAACCAGTTCCCTGTTAAAGGCTGCATCTCAGAAACCGATACATGGGTCTGTAATAATGCAGCTGCTGTATTCAAACCTGAGGGACTTCAGGCCTTTTCCAAACTCTGGAGGAGATCCCAAGGTTTGTGATCCCATATAGGTCCTGCTGAATTACAGGGAAATGTGTACACAATGATCTGCAAGACCTAGATACTTTCAATTTGAAGTAATGCTGTGGCCATAAAAACATGGTGTCCTGGGTCTGAATATTTCTGTCAATATAAATGTTATGTAGCTTCAGTGAAGCGCTGCAACCAGCAGATACAGAATATGTTTGTGACACTGTCCTACAATATTAAAAAAAAGTTTTCCAGACTTTTAATCTACTGAAGGGAAAACTGAAGTGAACAGTTAGAGTTTGAGGGGTGAACGACATTACTAAAGCCTATATCTCCTGCTGTCTTCTCTCCTCGTGAGGAGGCGTTTCTGAGCTGCCAACAGTCACAGCCAGAGAAGCCCTGTTATGATTCTATTGTTCCTGACCATGTTTTTGTTATGACTCTGCCTCCAAGCCATGTTTTTCGAGTTAGTCCATGACATGCTTTGTATTTTGCCTGTCTTTATTTGCCATGTCTTTTGCCTGCCATTTCTCATATTCCCTGTTTAGATTATCATTCTGGTTTATGTATTCCTCCATGCCCTGCATTGCACATT
This sequence comes from Gymnothorax reevesii, assembly GCA_029721435.1. Lineage (NCBI taxonomy): Eukaryota > Metazoa > Chordata > Actinopteri > Anguilliformes > Muraenidae > Gymnothorax > Gymnothorax reevesii. Next base: position 1,963,487 of record CM056589.1, on the reverse strand, counting down.
GTCTTTCCAGTCTGGTCATTGTGTTGAGTCAGTTTTATTCCCCAGTTTTGCCTGCCAGTTTTCTGGCGGTTTCATGGTTTCTCGGTTTTCAATTAATCCTTCCAATCTCTTTTGCTTCCTTCGCTTTGCTGTTCTGTCTTCACTAACAAATACTAACCGTTTGTTATGTTGGATAAATTACTAACATTAACTAACATTGTTTATAGTACTAACTTACGAACAAACACTAGGGATTGAATAGCTGCACATTAGTAATTGACTAACGAGCTCTCCGCACTCGCTCTGCTCTAGTCTCCGCCCCTTGCCTTCACTCAATTTACTTTGCTGTGTTTCAGCAGATCTTCTGCACCTTGTTAAACACTGTTCTGCCTCTCACTCTGTGCACGTTAGAACTCCCTAACCGGAGCCGTCGGTTTGTCATAGGCTGTCATAGGCTGAGTAATCTCTGTCTGCGTTTTGGCTGTCGCCAATTTCATGTGGTTAGGAACTTCCTCTTGTTCATTCCTTTGTTAATTAGTCTGATCAAGCTCACCTGTTCCCTATTATAGCATGTGACTTCCCGTATGTGTATTTAAGCAGTCAGTTTACAACCAGCCCTTGTCAGAACGTTTTCCCTGAGCTGTGTTGTTTATGCCTTGTATTCTTCGTGTTATACTTCTGACTGGAACGTCCCGGATATTGATTTTGGCTTTACCTTTGATATTCCTGTGCCCGTGTAACGAACCTGTTTTGCCTGACCCTGAGTTTTGTATTAGCTGCCCTGTGTATGAACTGGATTACGACTACTGGATTCTGATTTTGGATCGTGGACTCTGTACCATTGCCTACTGCCCTGCATGGGTTTCCACCCCAGAATTCATAAAGAAAAAGTTGGCTTGATCTTTTGGTTCTGGCTTCTGGTTGCTGAACGCACCCTCACAGGCCCTCCCTGACCATACATGCCTCAGCACAGATACAGCACACTGAGCAGTACAGAGCGAGCTTTAGTCAGGATCGCTTGTCTGATCTGATACAGAGAGAGAAACAGGCAGAGGGGGAGACAAACAGCGAGTCAGAGATAAGATTTAATGAAGAACAAACAGATTCAAAGGAAAAACAATGCTGACCCTCCGTTACATAGCGACCATAGCTGTGTGCATATATCTGTGTGTGTATGTGTGTGATGTGATGCTTCTTGTGTGTCGTTTCGGCTTAAGCAATATGAATGCAAATTTTGTCATGCATTAAAGAACACTGAATTACAGATGGTGAGATTGAAAAAGAGAAGAGAGTGAATGGTCTGTATGTATGTGTGTGGAGCACCGAAAGGCCCTCTCGCTCAATTGTTTTAAAGGGGCAAGAAGGTCCAAATTCAAAGAATTTTATAGAACCCACATGTCCCAGCTGACGCAAAGCATTCTAACCACATCTCCCGGCTCACGCAACACATTCTAACCCACATCTCCCGGCTCACGCAACACATTCTAACCCACATCTCCCAGTTCACACAACACATTCTAACCCACATCTCCCAGTTCACACAACACATTCTAACCACATCTCCCGGCTCCCACAACACATTCTAACCACATCTCCCAGCTCACACAACACATTCTAACCCACATCTCCTGGCTCACACAACACATTCTAACCCACATCTCCCGGCTCCCACAACACATTCTAACCCACATCTCCCAGCTCACACAACACATTCTAACCACATCTCCCGGCTCACACAACACATTCTAACCCACATCTCCCGGCTCACACAACACATTCTAACCCACATCTCCCGGCTCCCACAACACATTCAAACCCACATCTTCCAGCTCACACAACACATTCTAACCGACATCTCCCATCTAACCCAACACACCCTAGCCCACATCTCCCAGTTCACATTACACATTCTAACCCACATCTCCCAGCTCACCCAACACATTCTAATACTTATCTCCCAGCTCACACAACACATTCTAACCCACATCGCCCACTCACGCAACACATTCTAACCCACATCTCCCAGCTTACGCAACACATGCTAACCCACATCTCGCAGCTCACGCAAAACATTCTAACCCACATCTCCCGGCTCACACAACACATTCTAACCCACATCTCCCAGCTCACACAACACATGCTAACCCACATCTCCCGGCTCCCACAACACATTCTCACCACATCTCCCGGCTCAGAGTACACATTCTAACCCACATCTCCTGGCTCCCACAACACATTCTAACCCACATCTCCCGGCTCCCACAACACATTCTCACCACATCTCCCGGCTCACACTACACATTCTAACCCACATCTCCCGGCTCACACTACACATTCTCACCACATCTCCCGGCTCACACTACACATTCTAACCCACATCTCCCGGCTCACACTACACATTCTAACCCACATCTCCCAGCTCACACAACACATTCTCACCACATCTCCCGGCTCACACTACACATTCTCACCACATCTCCCGGCTCACACTACACATTCTAACCCACATCTCCCGGCTCCCACAACACATTCTAAACCACATCTCCCAGCTCACACAACACATTCTAACGCACATCTCCCAGGTCACACAACACATTCTAACGCACATCTCCCAGCTCACACAACACATTCTAACCACATCTCCTGGCTCCCACAATACATTCTAACCACATCTCCCGGCTCACACAACACATTCTAACCCACATCTCCTGGCTCACACAACACATTCTAACCCACATCTCCCGGCTCCCACAACACATTCAAACCCACATCTTCCAGCTCACACAACACATTCAAACCCACATCTTCCAGCTCACACAACACATTCTAACCGACATCTCCCATCTAACCCAACACACCCTAGCCCACATCTCCCAGTTCACATTACACATTCTAACCCACATCTCCCAGCTCACCCAACACATTCTAATACTTATCTCCCAGCTCACACAACACATTCTAACCCACATCGCCCACTCACGCAACACATTCTAACCCACATCTCCCAGCTTACGCAACACATGCTAACCCACATCCCCCAGCTCACGCAAAACATTCTACCCCACATCTCCCGGCTCACACAACACATTCTAACCCACATCTCCCAGCTCACACAACACATGCTAACCCACATCTCCCAGCTCCCACAACACATTCTCACCACATCTCCCGGCTCACACTACACATTCTAACCCACATCTCCCGGCTCCCACAACACATTCTAACCCACATCTCCCGGCTCCCACAACACATTCTCACCACATCTCCCGGCTCACACTACACATTCTAACCCACATCTCCCGGCTCACACTACACATTCTAACCCACATCTCCCAGCTCACACAACACAATCTAACGCACATCTCCCAGCTCACACAACACATTCTAACGCACATCTCCCAGCTCACACAACACATTCTAACCACATCTCCCGGCTCCCACAACACATTCTAACCACATCTCCCGGCTCACACAACACATTCTAACCACATCTCCCGGCTCACGCAACACATTCTAACCCACATCTCCTGGCTCCCACAATACATTCTAACCACATCTCCCGGCTCACGCAACACATTCTAACCCACATCTCCTGGCTCACACAACACATTCTAACCCACATCTCCCAGATTGGACCCACATCTCCCAGCTCACACAACACATTCTAACCCACATCTCCCGGCTCCCACAACACATTCTAACCCACCTCTATCAGCTCACACAACACATTCTAACCCACATCTCCCAGCTCACACAACACATTCTAACCACATCTCCCAGCTCACACAACACATTCTAACCCACATCTCCCAGCTCACACAACACATTCTAGCCCACATCTCTCGGCTCCCACAACACATTCTAACCCACATCTCCCAGCTCATGCAACACATTCTAACCACATCTCCCAGCTCACACAACACATTCTAACCCACATCTCTCAGCTCACACAACACATTCTAGCCCACATCTCTCGGCTCCCACAACACATTCTAACCCACATCTCCCAGCTCATGCAACACATTCTAACCCACATCTCCCAGCTCATGCAACACATTCTAACCCACATCTCCCAGCTCACGCAAAACATGCTAACCGACATCTCCCACTCACACAACACATTCTGACCCTCATGTCCCACCCACGCAACACAAACTAACCCACGTCTCCCACTCACACAACACATTCTAACCCTCATGTCCCACTCAAGCAACATACTCTAACCCACATCTCCCACTCACGCAACACAATCTAACCCACATCTCCCACTCACGCAACATGTTCTAACCCTCATCTCCCACTCACACAACACATTCTAGCCCACATCCCCCAGCTCAAGCAAAACATTCTAACCCACATCTCCCACTCACAAAACACATTCTAACCCACATCTCCCACTCACACAACACATTCTAACCCACATCTCCCACTCACACAACACATTCTAACCCAAATCTCCCAGCTCACACAACACATCCTAACCCTCATGTCCCACTCACACAACACATTCTAACCCACATCTCCCACTCACACAACACATCCTAACCCTCATGTCCCACTCACACAACACATTCTAACCCTCATGTCCCACTCACACAACACATTCTAACCCTCATGTCCCAATCACACAACACATTCTAACCCTCATGTCCCACTCACACAACACATTCTAACCCACATTTCCCACTCACACAACACATTCTAACCCACATCTCCCAGCTCACGCAACACATTCTAACCCACATCTCCCAGCTCACTCTACACATTCTAACCCACATCTCCCAGCTCACCCAACACATTCTAACCCACATCTCCCAGCTCACACAACACATTCTAACCCTCATCTCTCAGCTCATGCAACACATTCTAACCCACATCTCCCAGCTCATGCAACACATTCTAACCCACATCTCCCAGCTCACGCAAAACATGCTAACCGACATCTCCCACTCACACAACACATTCTGACCCTCATGTCCCACTCACGCAACACAATCTAACCCACATCTCCCACTCACACAACACATTCTAACCCTCATGTCCCACTCAAGCAACATACTCTAACCCACATCTCCCACTCACGCAACACAATCTAACCCACATCTCCCACTCACGCAACATGTTCTAACCCACATCTCCCACTCACACAACACATTCTAACCCACATCTCCCAGCTCACAAAACACATTCTAACCCACATCTCCCACTCACACAACACATTCTAACCCACATCTCCCAGCTCACAAAACACATTCTAACCCTCATCTCCCACTCACACAACACATTCTAGCCCACATCCCCCAGCTCAAGCAAAACATTCTAACCCACATCTCCCACTCACACAACACATTCTAACCCACATGTCCCACTCACACAACACATTCTAACCCTCATGTCCCACTCACACAACACATTCTAACCCTCATGTCCCACTCACACAACACATTCTAACCCACATTTCCCACTCACACAACACATTCTAACCCACATCTCCCAGCTCACGCAACACATTCTAACCCACATCTCCCAGCTCACTCTACACATTCTAACCCACATCTCCCAGCTCACCCAACACATTCTAACCCACATCTCCCACTCACACAACACATCCTAACCCTCATGTCTTACTCACACAACCCATTCTAACCCACATCTCCCACTCACACAACACATCCTTACCCTCATGTCCCACTCACACAACACATTCTAACCCTCATGTCCCACTCACACAACACATTCTAACCCTCATGTCCCACTCACACAACACATTCTAACCCACATTTCCCACTCACACAACACATTCTTACCCACATCTCCCAGCTCACGCAAAGCATTCTTACCCAAATCTCCCAGCTCACAATACACATGCTAACCCACATCTCCCAGCTCACCCAACACATTCTAACCCACATCTCCCACTCACACAACACATTCTAACCCTCATGTCCCACTCAAGCAACATACTCTAACCCACATCTCCCACTCACGCAACACAATCTAACCCACATCTCCCACTCACGCAACATGTTCTAACCCACATCTCCCACTCACACAACACATTCTAACCCTCATGTCCCAGCTCACTCAACACACCCTAACCCTCATCTCCCAGCTCACACAACACATTCTAGCCCACATCCCCCAGCTCAAGCAAAACATTCTAACCCACATCTCCCACTCACAAAACACATTCTAACCCACATCTCCCACTCACACAACACATTCTAACCCACATCTCCCAGCTCACAAAACACATTCTAACCCTCATCTCCCACTCACACAACACATTCTAGCCCACATCCCCCAGCTCAAGCAAAACATTCTAACCCACATCTCCCACTCACACAACACATTCTAACCCACACCTCCCAGCTCACACAACACATCCTAACCCTCATGTCTTACTCACACAACACATTCTAACCCACATCTCCCACTCACACAACACATCCTTACCCTCATGTCCCACTCACACAACACATTCTAACCCTCATGTCCCACTCACACAACACATTCTAACCCTCATGTCCCACTCACACAACACATTCTAACCCACATTTCCCACTCACACAACACATTCTAACCCACATCTCCCAGCTCACGCAACACATTCTAACCCACATCTCCCAGCTCACTCAACACATTCTAACCCACATCTCCCACTCACACAACACATTCTAGCCCACATCCCCCAGCTCAAGCAAAACATTCTAACCCACATCTCCCACTCACAAAACACATTCTAACCCACATCTCCCACTCACACAACACATTCTAACCCACATCTCCCAGCTCACAAAACACATTCTAACCCTCATCTCCCACTCACACAACACATTCTAGCCCACATCCCCCAGCTCAAGCAAAACATTCTAACCCACATCTCCCACTCACAAAACACATTCTAACCCACATCTCCCACTCACACAACACATTCTAACCCACATCTCCCAGCTCACAAAACACATTCTAACCCTCATCTCCCACTCACACAACACATTCTAGCCCACATCCCCCAGCTCAAGCAAAACATTCTAACCCACATCTCCCACTCACACAACACATTCTAACCCACATCTCCCAGCTCACACAACACATCCTAACCCTCATGTCTTACTCACACAACACATTCTAACCCACATCTCCCACTCACACAACACATCCTTACCCTCATGTCCCACTCACACAACACATTCTAACCCTCATGTCCCACTCACACAACACATTCTAACCCTCATGTCCCACTCACACAACACATTCTAACCCTCATGTCCCACTCACACAACACATTCTAACCCACATTTCCCACTCACACAACACATTCTAACCCACATCTCCCAGCTCACTCTACACATTCTAACCCACATCTCCCAGCTCACTCTACACATTCTAACCCACATCTCCCAGCTCACCCAACACATTCTAACCCACATCTACCAGCTCACACAACACATTCTAACCCTCATCTCCCAGCTCATGCAACACATTCTAACCCACATCTCCCAGCTCATGCAACACATTCTAACCCACATCTCCCAGCTCACGCAAAACATGCTAACCGACATCTCCCACTCACACAACACATTCTAACCCTCATGTCCCACTCACGCAACACAATCTAACCCACATCTCCCACTCACACAACACATTCTAACCCTCATGTCCCACTCAAGCAACATACTCTAACCCACATCTCCCACTCACGCAACACAATCTAACCCACATCTCCCACTCAAGCAACATGGTCTAACCCACATCTCCCAGCTCACACAACACATCCCAACCCCCATCTCTTACTCACACAACACATTCTAACCCACCTCTCCCACTCACACAACACATCCTAACCCTCATGTCCCACTCACACAACACATTCTAACCCTCATGTCCCACTCACACAACACATTCTAACCCTCATGTCCCACTCACACAACACATTCTAACCCTCATGTCCCACTCACACAACACATTCTAACCCTCATGTCCCACTCACACAACACATTCTAACCCACATTTCCCACTCACACAACACATGCTAACCCACATCTCCCAGCTCACAATACACATTCTAACCCACAACTCCCAGCTCACTCTACACATTCTAACCCACATCTCCCACTCACACAACACATTCTAACCCACATCTCCCGGCTCACACAACACATTCTAACCCACATCTTTCGGCTCACACAACACATTCTAACCCACATCTCCTGGCTCCCACAATACATTCTAACCACATCTCCCGGCTCACGCAACACATTCTAACCCACATCTCCTGGCTCACACAACACATTCTAACCCACATCTCCCAGATTGGACCCACATCTCCCAGCTCACACAACACATTCTAACCCACATCTCCCGGCTCCCACAACACATTCTAACCCACATCTATCAGCTCACACAACACATTCTAACCCACATCTCCCAGCTCACACAACACATTCTAACCCACATCTCCCAGCTCACACAACACATTCTAACCCACATCTCCCAGCTCACACAACACATTCTAGCCCACATCTCCCAGCTCACACAACACATTCTAACCACATCTCCCAGCTCATGCAACACATTCTAACCACATCTCCCAGCTCATGCAACAAATTCTAACCACATCCCACAGCTCACACAACACATTCTAGCCCACATCTCTCGGCTCCCACAACACATTCTAACCCACATCTCCCAGCTCATGCAACACATTCTAACCCACATCTCCCAGCTCATGCAACACATTCTAACCCACATCTCCCAGCTCACGCAAAACATGCTAACCGACATCTCCCACTCACACAACACATTCTGACCCTCATGTCCCACTCACGCAACACAATCTAACCCACGTCTCCCACTCACACAACACATTCTAACCCTCATGTCCCACTCAAGCAACATACTCTAACCCACATCTCCCACTCACGCAACACAATCTAACCCACATCTCCAACTCACGCAACATGTTCTAACCCACATCTCCCACTCACACAACACATTCTAACCCACATCTCCCACTCACGCAACACAATCTAACCCACATCTCCCACTCACGCAACATGTTCTAACCCTCATCTCCCACTCACACAACACATTCTAGCCCACATCCCCCAGCTCAAGCAAAACATTCTAACCCACATCTCCCACTCACAAAACACATTCTAACCCACATCTCCCACTCACACAACACATTCTAACCCACATCTCCCACTCACACAACACATTCTAACCCAAATCTCCCAGCTCACACAACACATCCTAACCCTCATGTCCCACTCACACAACACATTCTAACCCACATCTCCCACTCACACAACACATCCTAACCCTCATGTCCCACTCACACAACACATTCTAACCCTCATGTCCCACTCACACAACACATTCTAACCCTCATGTCCCAATCACACAACACATTCTAACCCTCATGTCCCACTCACACAACACATTCTAACCCACATTTCCCACTCACACAACACATTCTAACCCACATCTCCAAGCTCAGGCAACACATTCTAACCCACATCTCCCAGCTCACTCTACACATTCTAACCCACATCTCCCAGCTCACCCAACACATTCTAACCCACATCTCCCAGCTCACACAACACATTCTAACCCTCATCTCCCAGCTCATGCAACACATTCTAACCCACATCTCCCAGCTCATGCAACACAATCTAACCCACATCTCCCAGCTCACGCAAAACATGCTAACCGACATCTCCCACTCACACAACACATTCTGACCCTCATGTCCCACTCACGCAACACAATCTAACCCACATCTCCCACTCACACAACACATTCTAACCCTCATGTCCCACTCAAGCAACATACTCTAACCCACATCTCCCACTCACGCAACACAATCTAACCCACATCTCCCACTCACGCAACATGTTCTAACCCACATCTCCCACTCACACAACACATTCTTACCCCCATCTCCCAGCTCACGCAAAGCATTCTTACCCAAATCTCCCAGCTCACAATACACATGCTAACCCACATCTCCCAGCTCACAATACACATTCTAACCCTCATCTCCCACTCACACAACACATTCTAGCCCACATCCCCCAGCTCAAGCAAAACATTCTAACCCACATCTCCCACTCACACAACACATTCTAACCCACATGTCCCACTCACACAACACATTCTAACCCTCATGTCCCACTCACACAACACATTCTAACCCTCATGTCCCACTCACACAACACATTCTAACCCACATTTCCCACTCACACAACACATTCTAACCCACATCTCCCAGCTCACGCAACACATTCTAACCCACATCTCCCAGCTCACTCTACACATTCTAACCCACATCTCCCAGCTCACCCAACACATTCTAACCCACATCTCCCACTCACACAACACATCCTAACCCTCATGTCTTACTCACACAACACATTCTAACCCACATCTCCCACTCACACAACACATCCTTACCCTCATGTCCCACTCACACAACACATTCTAACCCTCATGTCCCACTCACACAACACATTCTAACCCTCATGTCCCACTCACACAACACATTCTAACCCACATTTCCCACTCACACAACACATTCTAACCCACATCTCCCAGCTCACGCAACACATTCTAACCCACATCTCCCAGCTCACTCTACACATTCTAACCCACATCTCCCAGCTCACCCAACACATTCTAACCCACATCTCCCACTCACACAACACATTCTAACCCTCATGTCCCACTCAAGCAACATACTCTAACCCACATCTCCCACTCACGCAACACAATCTAACCCACATCTCCCACTCACGCAACATGTTCTAACCCACATCTCCCACTCACACAACACATTCTAACCCTCATGTCCCAGCTCACTCAACACACCCTAACCCTCATCTCCCAGCTCACACAACACATTCTAGCCCACATCCCCCAGCTCAAGCAAAACATTCTAACCCACATCTCCCACTCACAAAACACATTCTAACCCACATCTCCCACTCACACAACACATTCTAACCCACATCTCCCAGCTCACAAAACACATTCTAACCCTCATCTCCCACTCACACAACACATTCTAGCCCACATCCCCCAGCTCAAGCAAAACATTCTAACCCACATCTCCCACTCACACAACACATTCTAACCCACATCTCCCAGCTCACACAACACATCCTAACCCTCATGTCTTACTCACACAACACATTCTAACCCACATCTCCCACTCACACAACACATCCTTACCCTCATGTCCCACTCACACAACACATTCTAACCCTCATGTCCCACTCACACAACACATTCTAACCCTCATGTCCCACTCACACAACACATTCTAACCCACATTTCCCACTCACACAACACATTCTAACCCACATCTCCCAGCTCACGCAACACATTCTAACCCACATCTCCCAGCTCACTCAACACATTCTAACCCACATCTCCCACTCACACAACACATTCTAGCCCACATCCCCCAGCTCAAGCAAAACATTCTAACCCACATCTCCCACTCACAAAACACATTCTAACCCACATCTCCCACTCACACAACACATTCTAACCCACATCTCCCAGCTCACAAAACACATTCTAACCCTCATCTCCCACTCACACAACACATTCTAGCCCACATCCCCCAGCTCAAGCAAAACATTCTAACCCACATCTCCCACTCACAAAACACATTCTAACCCACATCTCCCACTCACACAACACATTCTAACCCACATCTCCCAGCTCACAAAACACATTCTAACCCTCATCTCCCACTCACACAACACATTCTAGCCCACATCCCCCAGCTCAAGCAAAACATTCTAACCCACATCTCCCACTCACACAACACATTCTAACCCACATCTCCCAGCTCACACAACACATCCTAACCCTCATGTCTTACTCACACAACACATTCTAACCCACATCTCCCACTCACACAACACATCCTTACCCTCATGTCCCACTCACACAACACATTCTAACCCTCATGTCCCACTCACACAACACATTCTAACCCTCATGTCCCACTCACACAACACATTCTAACCCTCATGTCCCACTCACACAACACATTCTAACCCACATTTCCCACTCACACAACACATTCTAACCCACATCTCCCAGCTCACTCTACACATTCTAACCCACATCTCCCAGCTCACTCTACACATTCTAACCCACATCTCCCAGCTCACCCAACACATTCTAACCCACATCTCCCAGCTCACACAACACATTCTAACCCTCATCTCCCAGCTCATGCAACACATTCTAACCCACATCTCCAAGCTCATGCAACACATTCTAACCCACATCTCCCAGCTCACGCAAAACATGCTAACCGACATCTCCCACTCACACAACACATTCTAACCCTCATGTCCCACTCACGCAACACAATCTAACCCACATCTCCCACTCACACAACACATTCTAACCCTCATGTCCCACTCAAGCAACATACTCTACCCCACCTCTCCCACTCACCCAACACAATCTAACCCACATCTCCCACTCAAGCAACATGTTCTAACCCACATCTCCCAGCTCACACAACACATCCTAACCCTCATGTCTTACTCACACAACACATTCTAACCCACATCTCCCACTCACACAACACATCCTAACCCTCATGTCCCACTCACACAACACATTCTAACCCTCATGTCCCACTCACACAACACATTCTAACCCTCATGTCCCACTCACACAACACATTCTAACCCTCATGTCCCACTCACACAACACATTCTAACCCTCATGTCCCACTCACACAACACATTCTAACCCACATTTCCCACTCACACAACACATTCTAACCCACATCTCCCAGCTCACTCTACACATTCTAACCCACATCTCCCAGCTCACTCTACACATTCTAACCCACATCTCCCAGCTCACCCAACACATTCTAACCCACATCTCCCAGCTCACACAACACATTCTAACCCTCATCTCCCAGCTCATGCAACACATTCTAACCCACATCTCCTAGCTCATGCAACACATTCTAACCCACATCTCCCAGCTCACGCAAAACATGCTAACCGACATCTCCCACTCACACAACACATTCTAACCCTCATGTCCCACTCACGCAACACAATCTAACCCACATCTCCCACTCACACAACACATTCTAACCCTCATGTCCCACTCAAGCAACATACTCTAACCCACATCTCCCACTCACGCAACACAATCTAACCCACATCTCCCACTCATGCAACATGTTCTAACCCACATCTCCCACTCACACAACACATTCTAACCCTCATGTCCCAGCTCACTCAACACACCCTAACCCACATCTCCCAGTTCACACTTCACATTCTAACCCACATCTCCAAGCTCACCCAACACATTCTTACCCACATTTTACAGCTGAGACAACACATTCTAACCCACATTTCCCAGCTCACCCAACACATTCTAACCCACATCTCCCAGCTCACCCAACACATTCTTACCCACATCGCCCAGTTCACAAAACACATTCTAATCCACATCTCCCAGCTCATGCAACACATTCTAACCCACATCTCCTAGCTCACCTAACACATTCTTACCCACTTCTCCCAGCTCACACAACACATTCTAATCCACATCTCCAAGCTCACACAACACATTCTAACCAACATCTCCCGACTCACACAACACATCCTAACCCTCATCTCCCAGCTAACCGAACACATTTTCACCCACTTCTCCCAGCTCACACAACACATTCTAACCCACATTTCCCAGCTCACACAACACATTCTAACCCACATCTCCCAGCTCACACAACACATCCTAACCCTCATGTCCCACTCACACAACACATTCTAACCCTCATCTCCCACTCACACAACACATTCTAACCCTCATCTCCCACTCACACAACACATTCTAGCCCACATCTCCCAGCTCTAGCAAAACATTCAAACCCACATCTCCCACTCACAAAACACATTCTAACCCACATCTCCCACTCACACAACACATTCTAACCAACATCTCCCAGCTCACACAACACATCCTAACCCTCATGTCCCACTCACACAACACATTCTAACCCTCATGTCCCACTCACACAACACATTCTAACCCTCATGTCCCACTCACACAACACATTCTAACCCTCATGTCCCACTCACACAACACATTCTAACCCACATCTCCCAGCTAACCGAACACATTCTCACCCACTTCTCCCAGCTCACACAACACATTCTAACCCACATTTCCCAGCTCACACAACACATTCTAACCCACATCTCCCAGCTCACACAACACATCCTAACCCTCATGTCCCACTCACACAACACATTCGAACCCTCATCTCCCACTCACACAACACATTCTAGCCCACATCTCCCAGCTCTAGCAAAACATTCAAACCCACATCTCCCACTCACAAAACACATTCTAACCCACATCTCCCACTCACACAACACATTCTAACCAACATCTCCCAGCTCACACAACACATCCTAACCCTCATGTCCCACTCACCCAACACATTCTAACCCTCATGTCCCACTCACACAACACATTCTAACCCACATCTCCCACTCAAACAACACATCCTAACCCTCATGTCCCACTCACACAACACATTCTAACCCTCATGTCCCACTCACACAACACATTTTAACCCACATTTCCCACTCACACAACACATTCTAACCCACATCTCCAAGCTCAGGCAACACATTCTAACCCACATCTCCTAGCTCACTCTACACATTCTAACCCACATCTCCCAGCTCACCCAACACATTCTAACCCACATCTCCCTGCTCACACAACACATTCTAACCCACATCTCCCAGCTCACACAACACATTCTAACCCTCATCTCCCAGCTCATGCAACACATTCTAACCCACATCTCCCAGCTCATGCAACACAATCTAACCCACATCTCCCAGCTCACGCAAAACATGCTAACCAACATCTCCCACTCCCACAACTCATTCTAACCCTCATGTCCCACTCACGCAACACAATCTAACCCACATCTCCCACTCACGCAACATATTCTAACCCACATCTCCCACTCACACAACACATTCTAACCCTCATGTCCCACTCACGCAACACAATCTAACCCCAATCTCCCACTCACACAACACAATCTAACCCACATCTCCCACTCACGCAACATATTCTAACCCTCATCTCCCACTCACGCAACACATGCCAACCGACATCTCCCACTCACACAACACATTCTAACCCTCATGTCCCACTCACGCAACACAATCTAACCCACATCTCCCACTCACGCAACATATTCTAACCCACATCTCCCACTCACACAACACATTCTAACCCTCATGTCCCACTCACGCAACATATTCTAACCCACATCTCCCACTCACACAACACATTCTAACCCTCATGTCCCACTCGCGCATTACAATCTAACCCACATCTCCCACTCACGCAACATATTCTAACCCACATTTCCCACTCACGCAACACATTCTAACCCACATCTCCCAGCTCACGCAACACATTCTAACCCACATCTCCCAGCTCACTCTACACATTCTAACCCACATCTCCCAGCTCACTCTACACATGCTAACCCACATCTCCCAGCTCACTTAACACATTCTAACCCACATCTCCCAGCTCACTCTACACATGCTAACCCACATCTCCCAGCTCACTTAACACATTCTAACCCTCATCTCCCAGCTCATGCAACACATTCTAACCCACATCTCCTAGCTCATGCAACACATTCTAACCCACATCTCCCAGCTCACGCAAAACATGCTAACCGACATCACCCACTCACACAACACATTCTAACCCTCATGTCCCACTCAAGCAACATACTCTAACCCACATCTCCCACTCACGCAACACAATCTAACCCACATCTCCCACTCATGCAACATGTTCTAACCCACATCTCCCACTCACACAACACATTCTAACCCTCATGTCCCAGCTCACTCAACACACCCTAACCCACATCTCCCAGTTCACACTTCACATTCTAACCCACATCTCCAACCTCACCCAACACATTCTTACCCACATTTTACAGCTGAGACAACACATTCTAACCCACATTTCCCAGCTCACCCAACACATTCTAACCCACATCTCCAAGCTCACCCAACACATTCTTACCCACATCGCCCAGTTCACAAAACACATTCTAATCCACATCTCCCAGCTCATGCAACACATTCTAACCCACATCTCCTAGCTCACCTAACACATTCTTACCCACTTCTCCCAGCTCACACAACACATTCTAACCCACATCTCCAAGCTCACACAACACATTCTAACCAACATCTCCCGACTCACACAACACATCCTAACCCTCATCTCCCAGCTAACCGAACACATTCTCACCCACTTCTCCCAGCTCACACAACACATTCTAACCCACATTTCCCAGCTCACACAACACATTCTAACCCACATCTCCCAGCTCACACAACACATCCTAACCCTCATGTCCCACTCACACAACACATTCTAACCCTCATCTCCCACTCACACAACACATTCTAGCCCACATCTCCCAGCTCTAGCAAAACATTCAAACCCACATCTCCCACTCACAAAACACATTCTAACCCACATCTCCCACTCACACAACACATTCTAACCAACATCTCCCAGCTCACACAACACATCCTAACCCTCATGTCCCACTCACACAACACATTCTAACCCTCATGTCCCACTCACACAACACATTCTAACCCTCATGTCCCACTCACACAACACATTCTAACCCTCATGTCCCACTGACACAACACATTCTAACCCTCATGTCCCACTCACACAACACATTTTAACCCACATTTCCCACTCACGCAACACAATCTAACCCACATCTCCCACTCACGCAACATATTCTAACCCACATCTCCCACTCACACAACTCATTCTAACCCTCATGTCCCACTCACGCAACACAATCTAACCCACATCTCCCACTCACGCAACATATTCTAACCCACATCTCCCACTCACACAACACATTCTAACCCTCATGTCCCACTCACGCAACACAATCTAACCCCAATCTCCCACTCACACAACACAATCTAACCCACATCTCCCACTCACGCAACATATTCTAACCCTCATCTCCCACTCACGCAACACATGCCAACCGACATCTCCCACTCACACAACACATTCTAACCCTCATGTCCCACTCACGCAACACAATCTAACCCACATCTCCCACTCACGCAACATATTCTAACCCACATCTCCCACTCACACAACACATTCTAACCCTCATGTCCCACTCACGCAACATATTCTAACCCACATCTCCCACTCACACAACACATTCTAACCCTCATGTCCCACTCGCGCATTACAATCTAACCCACATCTCCCACTCACGCAACATATTCTAACCCACATTTCCCACTCACGCAACACATTCTAAGCCTCATCTCCCAGCTCACGCAACACATTCTAACCCACATCTCCCAGCTCACTCAACACACCCTAACCCACATCTCCCAGTTCACACTTCACATTCTAACCCACATCTCCAAGCTCACCCAACACATTCTAACCCACATCTCCCAGCTCACCCAACATATTTTTACCCACATTTTACAGCGGAGACAACACATTCTAACCCACATCGCCCAGTTCACAAAACACATTCTAACCCACATCTACCAGCTCACCCAACACATTCTAACCCACATCGCCCAGTTCACAAAACACATTCAAATCCACATCTCCCAGCTCATGCAACACATTCTAACCTACATCTCCCAGCTCATGCAACACATTCTAACCCACATCTCCCAACTCAGCAACACAATCTAACCCTCATCTCCCACTCACACAACACATTCTAACCCACATCTCCCACTCCCACAACACAATCTAACCCTCATCTCCCACTCAGCAACACATTCTAACCCACATCACCCACTCACACAACATATTCTAACCCACATCGACCACTCACGCAACATATTCTAACCCACATCTCCCACTCACGCAACAAATTCTAACCCACTTCTCCCACTCACTCAACACATTCTAACCCACATCTCCGAGCTCGCGCAACACATTCTTACCCACATCTGTCAGCTCACACAACACATTCTATCCCACATCTCCCAGCTCACACAACACATTCTTACCCACATCTCCCAGCTCACGCAATACATTCGAACCGACATTGCCCAGCTCGCCCAACACATTTTAACCCACATCTCCCAGCTCATGCAACACATTCTAACCCACATCTCCCAGCTCATGCAACACATTCTAACCCACATCTTTCAGCTCATGCAACACATTCTAACCCACATCTCCCAGCTCACCCAACACATTCTAACCGACATTGCCCAGCTCACGAAACACATTCTAACCCACATCTCTCAGCTCACACAACACATTCTAACCCACATCTCCCAGCTCACACAACACATTTTTACCCACATCTCTCAGTTCCCACAACACATTCCAACCCACATCTCCCAACTCATGCAACAAATTCTAACCCACATCTCTGGGCTCACACAATACATTCTAACTGACATTGCCCAGGTCACGCAACACATTCTAACCCACATCTTCCAGCTCACGCACCACATTCTTACCCACATCTCCCACTCACACAACACATTCTAACCCACATCTCTCAGCTCACACAACACAATTTAACTGACATTGCCCAGCTCACGCAACACATTCTAACCCACATCTCCCACTCACACAACACATTCTTACCCACATCTCCCAGCTCACCCAACACATTCTTACCCACATCTCCCAGCTCACCCAACACACCCTAACCCACATCTCCCAGTTGACACTACACTTTCTTACCCACATCACCCCGCTCACCCAACACATTCTAACCCACATCTCCCACTCACACAACACATTCTAACCCACATCTCCCAGTTCACACTACACTTTCTTACCCACATCTCCCAGCTCATGCAACACATTCTAACCCACATCTCCCAGCTCATGCAACACATTCTAACCCACATCTCCCAGCTCACCCAAGACATTCTAACCCACATCTCCCAGCTCACCCAACACATTCTAACTGACATTGCCCAGCTCACTTAACACATTCTAACCCACATCTCTCAGCTCACACAACACATTCTAACCCACATCTCCCAGCTCACACAACACATTCTAACCCACATCTCTCAGCTCACACAACACATTCTAACCCACATCTCCCAACTCATGCAACAAATTCTAACCCACATCTCTGGGCTCACACAATACATTCTAACTGACATTGCCCAGGTCACGCAACACATTCTAACCCACATCTTCCAGCTCACGCAACACATTCTAACCCACATCTCTCAGCTCACACAACACAATTTAACCGACATTGCCCAGCTCACACAACACATGCTAACCTACATCTCCCACTCACACAACACATTCTAACCCACATCTCCCAGTTCACACAACACATTCTTACCCACATCTCCCAGGTCACCCAACACATTCTAACCCACATCTACCAGGTCACACAACACATTCTAACCCACAGCTCCCAGCTCACCCAACACACCCTAACCCACATCTCCCAGTTGACACAACACATTCTTACCCACATCACCCCGCTCGCCCAACACATTCTAACCCACATCTCCCACTCACACAACACATTCTAACCCACATCTCCCAGTTCACACTACACTTTCTTACCCACATCTCCCAGCTCACGCAACACATTCTAACCCACATCTCCCACTCACACAACACATTCTAACCCACATCTCCCAGTTCACACAACACATTCTTACCCACATCTCCCAGCTCACCCAACACATTCTAACCCACATCTCCCAGCTCACACAACACATTCTAACCCACAGCTCCCAGCTCACCCAACACACCCTAACCCACATCTCCCAGTTGACACTACACTTTCTTACCCACATCACCCCGCTCACCCAACACATTCTAACCCACATCTCCCACTCACACAACACATTCTAACCTACAGCTCCCAGCTCACCCAACACACCCTAACCCACATCTCCTAGTTCACACTACACTTTCTTACCCACATCTCCCAGCTCACCCAACACATTCTACCCCACATCTCCCGGCTCACGCAACACATTCTAACCCACATCTCCCAGCTCACACAACACATTCTAACCCACATCTCCCAGCTCACACAACACATTCTAACCCACATCTATCAGCTCACACAACAAATTCTTACCCACATCTCCCAGCTCACACAACACATTCTAACCCACATCTCCCAGCTCACGCAACACATTCTAACCCACATCTCCCAGCTCACACAACACATTCTAACCCTCATCTCCCAGCTCACACAACACATTCTAACCCACATCTCCCAGCTCACACAACACATTCTAACCCACATCTCCCAGCTCACCCAACACATTCTAACCCACATCTCTCAGCTCACCCAACACATTCTTACCCACATCTCCCAGCTCACACAACACATTCTTACCCTCATCTCCCAGCTCACGCAACACATTCTAGCTTTCACCCCCTTCCCATTTATTTTGCTCAATTTGCAATCAAACAGTTGATTCGCTCAATGTACAGTTTTAAATTGGTCGGCAGTCTAATTTATCTAGATATCCATGTATTCAGACATTTTGACATTGCATGCAGCAAGCACATGAAAGCATGTGGCAGCCGCAGTGACATTATGATCTCAAAACTCCTCCTGCCACACTTGGCGTTAACGGTGGTCTCCTGGAAACAGCCTTAGGTGTCATGGTTTTGCTTGTCAAGCTATGCGAGGGCATTAGCCATCAAAGATCATGAATTCTACCCAAACAAATTTAGTTTGACAAATGGCAACCAATTTCCAGATCCGTATGGTATCAGTGAGTGGGTTGATGACGTTAGTTAGTGGGCCAGTATTCCGTCACCTGATAAATTTACCCATTTGATCGAGAAACCTACCGTGTACATTAGGGAGGAGCTACGAGCAAACAAGTCACTGGATGCTTATGACTATGTTAACTGAGGACATAAGCAGAATGTTAAATTCCACAACAGACTTGGAGTTTTGTGTCTCGAAATCAGAGGTCTTTCCAAGTCAAACACAAGGGCATAAAACCACCGTGTATGAAGCGTGGGTTATGATAAATAAAACCCAGAAAACTACGTCCTGACAGGTAATTGTTCCTGCATGGCAGGCTCAGTATTATTTTATATTGTTGGCTCGCTAGCTAGCGAGTTTGACTGCATAGTTGTCATGCAAACATGAAATCTGCTTCGGCTTACCATTATTCTCACATATTTCATTTAATGTCTGTAACCGTGAGACGCCCGTCAAAAAATTGGTTACATTAATTTCAATTGAGCAAAGCCCACTGGCAGCGTGTGACACGCGTCAGATTTTTACTTCTCACCTCTGCTCAATTTTTTGAGCGTCAACTCAATAGAAACGGATTAATCTTTTAGGTTATTTAACTATTTCGCCTTGTCATGGTTGGTGGCACACATTTAGCGGAAACCTCACATGCAGTTGTGAAACCGATATACCTGTTTTTTAACCAAGTCACAGTTTTGAGAGGAAATCCGTTATTTTGTGCGCATTTAAGTTATCAAGCGATCTAAAGTTAGACAGAACCTTACTCAAAGTACACTTTAGAATTTAACACTGCTAAGTTAGCTAGCTAATTCGTTGCTGGGTGAAGTAAAGTGAATTACAATCTTAATTTACTACACAGCTAAATTTATGTGGAAAATTATGCCTGTATATAACCCATAGTGCGCATTAACCTGAACGTCGCACTTTTTCATCACTTGAAATAAGCTTTATCGGAAGGTGTTTTCAAAATTAAAAATTATCTTGTTTAATATTTTGAGATTGACACCCATGGCTTCTTGGTCTTATTGACAGCTGTCAATGTTGATGCGGCTGACACTTTCAGTGGGCGTTTTTTAAAACATCAAGGCAGCGTTTGGAGTTTGACTTGATGCTTCGCTTGCGGCCAGTGGGCGTTATATGGATGTGATCCTCTCGGAATCCTGTAAAACTTGAGTCCACCAATGTAATATGAATTCTGACAGCCGTACACGCAACAACCAGACATTTCAGGGCTGGTAAAATATCTAATTCAATGTTTGCAGATTCGTAACTCGTGAGACTGAATTGGGGAGACCGCTACTTTCGTTGCTAAGATGCGCATGCGTCTTTTTGTTGACGTCAGCTGTAAATGGGTCTATTTTAGCCCAAGTTCCACCTCGCTGCCCTTGCTGGAGTGTCAGTGTTATGTTTGCAATTTAGCCGGTAAGGTCTCTAGTAAGAAAGTTGTTGAGGTATTAGCTGGAAATAGGAAACTGCTGGATAACAAGGTAATATTTCCGTTTTTCCTCTTTCTGAGCACCGTCTGTTGCTAATTCTTTTTTCTTGGTTTCCGAGATTTTTTTCTTTCAATTCGTTCTGTCTAACTCGCTTCGCTTCCTTACTGTTTCACAGACTGGATCTAGGTCCTTTGGAAGCACGGGTCTCTCTCTGATTTCTGCCAGTGTTAGTCTCTTATTTTGCCATCCTTCATTTCTTTCCGGCCACAACATTTGGCGTCTCAAATATCCGACCATCACATTAGAGGACAATTACGGCTAATTAATGGACATTTAAAAGAACAGGGGGTATGTATGGACAAAAAATTGACCGTGGGTATTATGTTGGAGTTAATTACTTTAAGATAAAATCAAAACGGGTAGTTCTGCATAGTCTACTAATTCTGTCTCTGAAATGCTTATTTTTGTTGATGAGATTTTTTTATTAAACCTTCTGTCAACCATTGTTGCAAACATCCCATCATGAAGATTTTTCTTCATGAATACAAAAATTCCAGTCAATTAAAAAATAAAGAAAAATAAATCAAACATGATTCCATGCCCATATTTAAATTTTTTCTGCCTTAATAAACAAATCAATAGAATAAAATGTAAGAAAATGATGACCTCCTATCTTCAGTAAACATAGTTAATTACACCATTCGATTCCCATCTTTGAGCATCAGAAAACAGTCCCAGCAAAATCTTGAGTCTTGCGATGAGCAAAGGAAATTTGAAATGGGGAGAAATACCTCACCTCTGCCAATATTTTTGCCTTATTTTGAAAAGTAAAAAAGTAATGGATACAATGTTAAGTAAAGATACAATACAGAGGCAATACAAGGCAGTACAATACAGTAGATCATCATACAGCCTCATTTCTTGGCTTTTGCTGTGAACAATGAGAGACACAGAACCCTGAGGTGGATTAAAAGGCTTTGCTCAGTGAGTCCGGCGCTTCATAACCTCGGCCGAGACGCGACGCTGCTTTCCTCTTCTTCTTCTTCTCTTTTCCCCTTGGGAAACAGCGTGTCATTTCCTCCCTGATTCCTGCACATCTATCTCTGATGATCGGTGGTGCGGCTGCGTCAGAGAGCAATGACACCTGCTGTCGTGCCTCCTGCTTGTCTGCAGGGGAGGCGTTTCTAACATCAGGACACCTCCAGCAGGTCTTTCAGCTCATGAAACCCTCGGCGGAATATTGTGTGTGTGTGTCTGCGTATGCGTGCGTGTGTGTGTGTGTGTGTGTGTGTCTGTGGGTGTGCGTGTGTTTGCGTGCACACCGGAGTCCACAGTATGTACTTTTGCCCGTGTGTGTTTGTGTAATACCATGCATGCGCATGCACGTTTGTTTGTACTGTATGTGCATGTGCCCGTGCCCGTGCCCGTGTGAATTTTTATGCATACTGTATGCACATATGCCAGTGGGCACGCGCATACATGTGCACATTTTTATGCATCCTCAATGCAAATAAATAAACTTGACTTCAGTGTACGAGCAAATCTGCCCATTTGTGTGCATGTGTGTATGGTTTTTTCTGTGTTCACATAGGAGTGTGCGTGTGTGTGTGTCTATCTGAGTCTGTGCGCATGTGTGTCCATGTGTCTGTCCTTACGTGTGTTTGTTTTTGTGCATTATTGTGTGATCATATTTGATCACATATCACAGCAGGCGAGGGGTTAAAAACTCAGTGGAGATTGATCCACATAAGCAGCCGTTCTGAGACACCCTGAAAATCCCCAGCGAGTCGCCATCTGGCCGCTAAACTCGCTTCACCTCGACACTGCCAGCAACGTCACGCCCGTACGCAGCATGTCATAAATTAATTCTTAAAAATGCTCACTGGCTGCTGTTTTCACCATGAATAAGCAGGAGAGGCAAAGTCACCTTATTCACTCGTGACGCAAGTGTCTATTTGCAGCGGCCGGAGAGCTTTGATGTAATTCCAGGGCGCAGCACTCAGTCGGTGCTCTTCTCCCGACCGAGCAAGCAAAGAACGAGCCGAATGATGACAGAACGTGCTGCTCAAATCTTCATGGGCCACAAACTGTCAGGGGACCCCGGGGTGATGCCCAGTTCCCCACTGAGATAAGCTCTCAAAGGCAGAAGTCCAGCAGCAATATGCTTCCTGACATGCAAATTCAGCAGAGAATCTCAGTTTAACCATGACTATGCAGATAATTCAGACTGGGGCCTGTTCAGTGAAGCAGAATTATTGCGCTTGCTAGAGAACGTCTCCCAGTAAAACGCAGAACAACTAAACGATGATTAAATTAAAAAAATACTCCAGTTTAACTTTGAGCTGGTATCCAGCATCCAGCCCGCTCTGTATTCGCGCATCGTGGAAGAGGCCCTTGATGCAGTCCTTGGCGCTACCAACGGGCTCTCTGTTCGTGTGCCATAAAATATCCGCACAGATATCGTGCTGATTGAAGAGAGGGTGGCGTGGCAGGCCATCCATCCATCAACGCCTTTATCTGTCTTACAGCTACACACACGCGCATACATCCATAAACAACAGCCTCACCCTGCCTGGAGGTCTTCATGTAATTTATTTTTCAATAACGCATTACAATTATTCAAGTATGAAATGAAAAGCTACTCAAAGGCACTTGACATGCATAAAACAGTCAGAATCGCAATTAAGTACTTGTGTACTATTCAGTCCTTTTTTTTTGCGTTTTGGTGCCGAGGTACTAGCATTTCAAAATTATGAAGAATCATGTGCTGAAGTGGCGCTGCCTTCTGTGTCCCTTTAATTGCTGAGAAATGTTATGGGGCCCATAACGCTGTTCAGCAGTGTGTTCTGATGGTTGAGCTTACGGCATAAACCACTCTGCTTGCAGTAATTCTTCACTGTCTGCACGGACCGAATCACTAGGGTAGCAAATTTAGATGCCACACTGAGTTTCATGAATTCTAGGGCTTGAACTCCATAATTATAATCATTTCAGAACATTTTTTGAACATGAATGACATTTAAATAGTGCCACAGACAACAAACCAAGTATTGGGTAAATTTAAAGGTACAGTTAAGGTGCTCCTAAGTTCTAAATAGTGTGAATCATTGGGTGTTCCACCTGGGTATTAAGATCACGAGTTTTTAGGCAAATAAAAATCTCAAACTTTCTAAACATACAGTCTTATGTCATCTGACTACACCTTTTAAGAACTGGGAACAGGACTACAAGTATTGAACTTAAAGCAAAAGTCTAGATTGTCACAAAATGCATAAAATACTCAGAAATGCTATTTACTGTACATAAAGAATGCACAACACGAACAGGAACACAAGGTGTTGTTACATTGCTCCATCTTCCCTGAACAGTTTCTGAACGGAGATGCGATTCATTGCGCATCAGTGAGGAACCATTTATGGAGCTACAAAGCTGTATAGCAACCATCGCAAAACAGAGTAAGTAAACAACAACCCTACATAAGCGCCTGGGGTAAATACACCTGGGGTAAACACATATTTATTTTATGCCCAGAGGAGACATCCCAACAGTTTAAAGAAAACCAGGTTTTAGATTCTCTGTGATTCTGGAGTCCTGGAATGTAATAGAATTTTACATTAGCCAGGGTTATGCTGCAGTTCACTAGTTTACCCAGATTACACTTTCAGCTCTAAGTGGGAACCTAAACTATTCAGGACCATGACTTTGTCAGATGTACAGTAATTTAGCAAAGCAAGGCCGCAGAAGTTGGGCATGAGTCATGCCTCAAAATGCACTATCACCCCGGTCGGGCTCATCGGCTCTCGATGCTTAATTATGAGGCTCGGGAACAAGGCCAGAAGAGCCTGCTGGCTGGGAGAATGCGCAGGATAGGGCATGCGAGACAGCGCCCACCCACTGTGTACAAGAGCCACCAGCGCATTCCACTTCCTTCCTCTCCACTGCACACCACTGACTCCGGCCAATCACAGACGCCGATAAAGGCCAGTGCTGTCCCGAGGTAGCCCGTGATGTTCCAGCTAACTGGCTGTGGCATGGCACGCTTCCTGCGCTTTGACCAGCTTGTGTTCACATCAGCGAGATATTTAAAAGCTCCCTCCCTGTGTCTGATCAGGGTTTTACTGCAGTCCTGAACGCGGAGGCACAATCAGCTCCTCTCTCAGCCGATATGCGCACATTACCGATAAATATCAGTATGGTCCATTAACTTTGCATCAAACTCAGCTGCCTTGAAAGCCATGTTTACATGCAACATTATACTTGTGTAGCAGACTGTTAAAAAGCCTTTTAGAGGACGTGGACCCGCATATACAGGTAAATGAACCAAAAAGAATTTTGTCACTTCAGCTGTATTTGGTGGAAATTGTGGAAATTGTGTTAGGGGAGAATCGGTCATGCAAGCTTTGAAAGCATTTGTACGGCTCTTGACATCCGTGACAGGTTGACAATTAGATTAGCTCTTCAAGTTAAGGGCAAAAAGCTGCTGTCATATCTTATTCAAATGAAACATTTATGCAATGCATATGTTCTACAATAGCCTGTCAATACGTACAAAGCTTTACTCGGGTCCTCTCAATGTTGCAAAGAAAAAGAAAAAAATGATCTGGCTCAGAAGCATCCGTCACATGACACATTATATCATTGGTTTAAATATAGTAGGTTGCAGGCTTTGAGATGGGTCATGAAAAACACCAAGAGTGAAATTATCATTTTATGCATGTAAAAATGATTCTCTTCCCTTCTTAAATGTGATGCATGAGATTTGAAAGATTTCCTTAACAGCTGGGGAGGCACTGAGCTGGTCCTTCCTCTTTTTATCTACAAATGTAATTAATCTTTAAAACGTGTATTTCAATTCACAAACAGCCTCTGAAATTCAGCTAATTAACTTTGTTGTTCATTACCTATGATGCAAATATTTGCAAAACATGGTTTACTGCCATATCATGGAACTGCTTCCAACTGTCGTTCATCATTTATTTCACATTATTAGTTTGAACTTTGCAATGGAGCTAAAAATTTTGTAAAAGAAGGCAATGCAAACTTTAGAACAAGGGCTGGTGCTACAATATTTTTATTCAATGAAATTGTCCGCATCACATTCCATTACAATCATCAGATGCTCTTACTCCATGCAAAATCATATTTTAAGGCGCTATTATTTTAAGAAATCATTTCTTTCTCCTTTGATACGATGGCTCTTTCTGGGGAACTGCGGGCGAGGAGGCTGGGACCCTCCGCGTGATGTAATCACCATGAATACCGTAGCCTGAATTCCCCCACTTGTCCTTAGCCTCAATTTGCAAGGAAACACAACCTTTCTGTTTTCTTCCCCACAAAAAAGCAGTTTGGAGAGTTAATTATGGTCACTGCTCATCTCCGCACGCTGCTTTTGAGAGGAGGAAAACACAAGCACTTGTCAGTCAGATTTAAAGGCGAGGTTTGATCTGCTTCCCATTTCAACCCAAGTTCAGCCAACCACAGAGAAATTAAGATACTTTTTCAAGAAACCTCTGCCAGATACTAAAGAGAAACAGAGGGCGAAGGGAAAGGACGCTGCTTTTGATTGGCTGAGCAGGAGAGAGACACGCCTGATTGAATCGACGGGGAGACAGCCCAGGGTGGTCGCCGATGAGCAGTGAGTCGCGGTGATGAGCACCACACTTGCTAGGCGCTGTTTCCCCACCAGTTCTACTGGCAGCATCTGCAGAAAGGTGTTGAAGTTAGCGTTAAAACTCGCTAACCAGAGGAAGTGGGCATGCTGCTGAGATGGGGGGGCGGGGGAGAACCTCTGGGGGCCACGCCCAGTCTCTCCACCCAAACACTGATGCCGTCAGACGCCTGCCAATGTCTGGCCATTTAAAGTCCGAATATGCGCTACGGTTCTGACACGGAGTCCTTTAATGTGCCCCTGCATGAAATATTTGTGCTAGTGAATTGCTTGGGAGAAAATTAGATTAGAAGAAAAGTTGTGAGCTTGAGATCGACACAGTATCGCTCCAGGCACAAAAATTTTAGATATTGACATTGTCCCCCTGAATTTGTGCTGAAAGCTCCACAGGTTTTATGATGGCAGATCATGAGAACATTGGCTCATGATTATGCAATGGGCTGGAAGCCTTGTGTCAAGTATCTCTGTCTCATTTCAGGCCGAAATCATTGTGTGCAGCTAACGGTTCTCTGCCAAAAAAACTATGGGCTTGGTCGTGTTCATTTGGAGCCATCCAATCAGGTTTAACAACTGAGTGAAATATATCCTGTCCCTCTGTCGCTTCCATTGACCCCCTATACCAGTGATAACCAACCCTGCTCCTGAAGATCCACCGAGCCATTAGTTTCCATTTCAACCCCTGACTTGGCACATCTGACTCATATAAATATCAAGTCATCCTGATGCGCTCAGCCAGAGACCTTCGGTCCTGGTCCTGTAGAGCCCCATTGTCTGCTGGTTTTTGTTGCAATAATCTGATTTGAAAAACTAGCAGAGCTTCAAGACCAGGAATGAACACCAGTGCTCCAGCAATTGGTCGTAGTTGATCTTAGTCAATTGTTTAAGTGAAAACAGATTAACTGTCTGAATATAATTCATGACACAGAACCAAAAAAATTCTTCGAGGCATTCGATCTTCAATTAGCACAACACTAGCAAAAAGCAGTCATTTTAAGTCCTGAATGGCTAAGTTACCAGTGGTCTTTATGGCCTTTCATAAACAAGCCCTGATGTTCACAACATCATTTTTCAATGAATATTTATAGGTTATTTATTAGCTGTATTCGGTGGTGTCGCGGAGCTTTTAGGTTTTGTTGCTTGTCTCAGGGAAAAATCTCACTGCTTCTCCAGACTCCAAATTACACCGCACAACACAAAGCACAACACTACCTGTGCTCGCTCCTGCAAATCAGTCACTGCACTCCAGGGACTCCCTGAAAGGAGCCGACCTGAATACGATTTAAGCGCAAATGAAGTGTCCTCTTCCAGCCAAGTTGCCATCTCAATCTAATGGCTTGGTTGTATGCGTTGTAAACTCATTCTGACGGATGTCATTTTAGTCCAACTGAAGGGATGCAAATCTAGGATGAGGCATTTTGGGCTGGATGTTGGAGCAAAGCTGCCATTTTAGTGGTGGTTTTATATACAAATCTGCAGCGTGTCACAAAATAAGGTCCATTCTGTGATGTACTGAAAGCACTTTGGACTAAATGATAGCTAGAATGTTCACAAAATTATCTGTGTCACCTCTAATGCAATTTATGTTGTGCAATAGGGATGAAATGTACTCACAGACCACAACAGTGTTTGTGAGACAGTAAAATTATATTGTTTAAAATCAGTTGCATACATAAAACTGACAGCTGTTCTGAAAGATACTCCAGTTTTTGGCAAGGGGGAACGCACTGTTTGGAAATTCATATTTAAATTCAAACTCACAAGCCCACATTAACCTTATGGACCACACTGCTGTGCTTAAAACAACAACCATTGTGAAAAATCACAAGAATATTTTCCATTCTTTGCCCAGCCTCATCCCGACATATGAGAAAAGCAAGTATGAGGAATTATTTTCACAAACAAATCTGACACCACAAAGTCCTGACCTTAAACACATTAAAAGTTATTGGGATGTGCTCAAGAAAGACCAACGAGTGGTTCAACCATTTTGTCGAGAAGACAAGATCTCTAGCCAAAAATTATGGCATTTCTGAGCGAAAATAAATGTTTGGGCATTGCATATGGCTGTCAAAACAATGTCAAGATGAATTTGCACTGTAATTGAAGCTACAGGGGTTCCAACTTAATTTGAGTGTGCGACTTTTTTTTTGGACGGGCAGTGTATGACACAACACGGTATATGTGTGAGAGTAATGACAACACGGTATATGTATGAAAGTTATGACACAACATGGTATATGTGTAAGAGTTATGACACAAGATGGTGTATGTGTAAGAGTTATGACACAAGATGGTATACGTGTAAGAGTTATGACATGACACGGTATATGTGTAAGAGTTATGACATGACACGGTATATGTGTGACAGTTATGACACAGCATGGTATAAGTGTGAGAGTTATGACACAACATGGTAAATGAGTGAGAGTTATGACAACACAGTATATGTGTGAGAGTTATGACACGATACGGTATATGTGTGAGAGTTATGACACAACACGGTATATGTGTGAGAGTTATGACACGATATGGTATATGTGTAAGAGTTATGACACAACACAGTATATGTGTGAGGGTTTTGATATGACACAGTGTATGTGTGAGAGTTATTACATGACACGGTATATGTGTAAGAGCTATGACACGGCACGGTATATGTGTGAGAGTTTTGACACGACACAGTGTATGTGTAAGAGTTATGACACGACACGGTATATGTGTGAGAGTTATGACACGGCACGGTATATGTGTGAGAGTTATGACACAAGGTATATGTGTGAGAGTTTTGACTCGACACGGTGTATGTGTAAGAGTTATGACACGACACGGTATATGTGTGAGAGTTATGAGAGTTTTAAAGGGATTCATTGACTTAAATTGTAATTAAAATGAAGTGGACTTTTCGTCTACAGTACAGTGAGGCAATACAATTGTTTAACTTTACGCAAGAAATGTTTCTGTGATTCTCATCATCAATACTGTAGCTCAGCTGTCCACCTGGAGAAGTGGAAAAGCCATTATCTCCGCGGGTCTTTGAATAGCTTCTCTCAGCAAAAGCCAGCCTTTGTATTTCCCTTTCTAAAAAACATGTACTGTGTATCTGAAAAAAAAACAAAAGAAATAAAACAAACCAAGAAAATAAGCTGTATTAAATCTAAAATTCAATTTGAATTCCACTTCAGAGGTAAACAAAAAAGGCAATTTTTCAATTCCAGGACATTTTACCTCATTATTTCTGCTAACCTCTGTACTTGGCAAACTGTGCTTGTGACGACATAAGCCGTGGCAAAAATGTGTTCGCTGACAAAGTCGTAGAAAGAAGTAAATTCAGGACGAATATACCCGACAAGAACTTTCAGGACCTGGAACAAAAAAAGTGTTTTAGAAATGGTGAGACTATCATGGACAGTAGCAAACCTATCCTTGTTCTTTGTGTCTTGTAGCTGCATTACCTATGCGCCTTTACATATTGAAATTGTTTGCCCCTTATTTGGACCGTGGCTGATGACTTGCTCTGTGCCTGAATACAAGTCATCAAATTACTGTACATGATGAGAATGTTCCACCAGACACTACCTCCATAAATAGCTTATGATGGAGAGGATTAAGAATGCAAACATATTGAACGGCTATTGCTACAAAGACACTCTCCCAATGAAGAATCAAATGTCTTTTTTCTTTCATTTGAATGAAATTAAAAAGTGATTCTTGGATTTTTATCAAAGTATGTTTCTGTAAAGTTCACTGCACTTCCTGGCAAAACACCAGTTGTGAAACGACACATATGGATGTTTGTGCAGCGTGATGGTTAGATAGCCAGGTTTGTCCACTCAGGATGGACCAGTAGGTACAGTCCCCACCACCATCATAGCCCTGAGCAGGACACTTCGCCTGAAGTGCTTCAGCAAACATCTACCATCAGAAATGTACTGCATGTAAAGAGTCCCATCAAAGCCACATCATATTACTTGCTGTTTGCTTAAGTCGTAAGAATTAGTTCAGTGAAATCAAATGACTGTAATTCTAGATTGCAGAATTTTCCAATTATGCAATTATTTGTTCATGGGTCTATCCAGCGTACTTCAGACGAACTCCAAACTACTACATTAAAATGGGGACAAAAGAGGCTGCTAAACACAAGTGCTTTTGTTGGGAAACAAGGGCACGGCCCTCCCCCGCCCAGGATCCTACTGTTGTACATCTCCACATATTATTTATTTGTCTTTTTTCCTCATAGTTTGCTACACTTAAAGTTTCCCACAATGTCATCAATCATGTAAGTGCATCTCAGGGAGGACAAGGCCTGGCCTCACTTCAGTTGTTTTAAGAGACTGACTGTGAGAAGGAGGTCAGAGGAGGTAGAGGAGGTGGAGTAGGTCAGTGGAGGTGGAGGAGGCTGGTGAGGTGGAGGAGATGGAAGAGAGGGTCAGAGGAGGAGGAAGGGGAGGCCAGAGGAGGTGGAGGAGGTCTGTGGAGGAGGAGGTCAGAGGAGGTGGAGGAGGACTGTGGAGGAGGAGGCCAGAGGGGGTAGAGGAGGTCAGTGGAGGAGGAGGCCAGAGGGGGTAGAGGAGGTCTGTGGAGGTGAAAGAGGAGGTCAGAGGGGGTGGAGGAGGCTGTAAGTAAGTAAACTTTATTTATATAGCGCTCTTTGCAGCACGAGTGCACAGAGTGCTTTACAGAGGTAAAAATAATAAAAAACAACAACAATAAATAAGAATAGAATAAGAAATATACATGGCGATCACAGTTTTAAAACAAGATTGCATAAAAAACTTCACCGCGATAAAAAAAAAGCCATAAAAGAAGCTGGTGAGGTGGAGGATGTGGAAGAGAAAGTCAGAGGAGGAGGAGGAGGTGGAGGAGGTCAGTGGCGGTGGAGGAGGAGGTCAGAGGAGGAGGATGAGGTCAGTGGCGGTGGAGGAGGAGGTCAGAGGATGTGGAAGAGGCGGTCAGAGGAGGAAGAGGTGGTGGAAGAGGTCAGTGGAGGTGGAAGATAACATTAATATTGCCAGAGCAGCAGGAAGGGGCCATGTTCTTTACAGAGGCTAATCTCAGATTTCGATAAACATTCCAAAGCAAAATGGTTCATTGCCGCGCCCCCCCACTTGTCATACACAGGTAACGCACATCAGATGTACTTAATTTTTATTTTGCCACCGGTTTTCAGTGAACCAGTCTCTTTGAAATGCTTGATGGTGTTTCTTACAGTGTTATGGCAGCATTTAACATCTTTAGCATCATGTAAGGCCACAATGCTGCTACGAACAATCTCAGAGAGCTCTTTTGTTATGCCAAGGTGTTTAACTTTTAAAGCTGTTTTTGTTTATTACGCATATTTTCAGCCCAATATACTCAAAGAAATGATTTTTTTGTCCTCATTGCCTACAATACATTTGTACAAACATCAATAAATTTTTTAACCAAAAAATTATGAAGAAATATATTAGGACCCATTTTAGTGAAAAGTCACTGTCATCACTGCACACAACTGTATGAATGTACTGTATATATGTGTGCCTGTCTTTCAATTTTCTCAGTGCAACCGATTGACTTCGAACTTAGCAGTTGTATTGCTGAAGATCCAGGGCAGTGCAGTATCAGAGCTACTGTCAAAAGCAAAGCTATTGACTTGATCACACCAACACATTTTGAATGGACGCTGTATTTGTTACTAGAAAGAAACAAAGCAAAAATATTTATCAGGGGTTAACAAAAAACTTCTCACTCACAACATTTGCAATGTGTAAAGTTATTTGATGTATCCCACGAGTCAGATGAGCCATTTACTCAAAGATAATGGGATTTCTCAAGCTTAAATTATCGTTATCTCTGAAAACTATCTGCTCCTCATTTGTCAGTATCTACATATCTTTCCTGAAGTACCTTTGTTTAGGTGTGAAATTAAAATGATTTCACTTTTCTTGAAAGATGATCACATTTTTTAAAATTATCTGGTTATAACAAGATAAAAGTATAAATTGAAGAGCTTTACAACACTGAGGTATGAAAAGTTTCACTGCAGAGACCAAAGTTTACTGGGCCGGTCAAGACTCGAGAACGCCGCCCAGAAAAGTTCGGAAGTTGTGACAGGTTTTGCTCTTCATTACACACAGCAGAAGGCAAAGCAAGGATTTATTGTGTGAGGTGTTCCATGGCTGTGGTGCAAAACTCCAGGTGAATTTGCAAAGTTTGGGTCCTGAGCTAACTCTCCTGAGTGGGAAAAATACGACACAGACAAAGGCGCACGAGCATCCAGCCAAACCGGGCACATTAAACCCTGCATGGACCTCGCCCCAAACCGTAAGTAACACACAGTATCATCTCCAATGCCCATGCATGCCATAGTTTCAAGACATTTTTTCCCCAAAAATCACAGGTCACGCTCATCCCATTAAAAACGTCCTCAATTCATCCGCATTTGGACCAGAAGGTGCAAGGTGTTCTGGTCGAACATGTATCTTCTGTATCTCTCATTCACCGGGTCTGAAATGTGTAGGATCAGCGATCACTGGAAAATTAACGTCTTAGTTCACAGCAGGTCGGTTCAGTGACTAAAACATGGCACAAAAATGCATGTAGTGTGTGAAAGGAAGCTGGTTTGCCCGCACTGACCACAACATACGGGACTGTGCAGGGCTCATCCGCTACGATGGGGTTACAAATTAAATGTTAGCTTGGTGTTGGGTGTTGTGGGTCTAACATACACGTGGACTTTATTTTCCTGGGTACCACTATGCAAATAATCCGCTCCCTTACCTTAAAATGCACTTTCTTTTCATGCAGGCAAAGCGGAAGGTGGATCGCAGCCAGAATGCAAGTCAAGACGAATCACTGTTGCTGCTCCACCTCATGAATTTTTCAAAACTTAACGTAACCTAACATGACATGGCAGAGTGGTGAGAACAGGCCATTAAGCTCAACAAAAAGCTCTCATTTCTCTACCTCAAAAGCGTACCTAACATTTAAGATATGCAGGAATTGGGCCGTATCTAGCAGTGTATCATGTCTGGATGTGAAACTCCCCCCTGGGAATCAGTCTTACAGTCTTTCATCCAAACCAGATCTCCTAAGTGACCGTGGTCAGTCTCGCTGAATATTTGTTGTAACTGACAGATGGCTGGACTCTTATAGCAAAACTAGGAATGAAAACAGTGGGCGAATCAATACAGAGGGTGAATAAATACAGTGGGTGAATGGATAGAGTGGGTAAATGAATACAGTGGGCGAATGAATACAGAGGGCGAATGAATACAGTGGGCGAATGAATACAGTGGGTGAATGAATACAGAGGGTGAATGAATACAGAGGGCAAATGAATACAGTGGGTGAATGAATACAGAGGGCAAATGAATACTGTGGGCGAATAAATACAGTGGGTGAATGAATTCAGTGGTTGAATGAATACAGAGGGCTAATAAATACAGTGGGTGTTACAACCCCCATGGACCTAGGGGTGCATGGGGTAGGTAACTGGTTGTGGTGGAATGGGCCAGAAGGTGTTAAACATGGGTAATAGGTGGGAAAACAGTAAAAATAATAATAAAACACCAACAATGCAGAGACTAGTGCTCAAGTGTTTACTGATTGTGGCTGGATGTACAGGGGTATGATACACAAAGACAGTCAAGACACACACTATCAGAGTCAAAGGACGCTGGATGTTGCCAAAATAACCAAAAACAAGCTAACTAACACAAAGATTTTTCTACACTAATGTTACAAACAAAAGCCTAACTACTCCATCTAGCAATAACGTACATCGGTTGGCAACCACCACGAAAGACTAGTGTGTCTATACATTAACATAGCCTACGGGCATATGTATGGGAGCTCCCAGTCTTACCTGTCCCAAGGCTTGGCAGTGTACATAAACAACAATGGAACATACAATGGTTAATACAACTAAGACACTGGATCACCAGACACAAAATGACATTTGAGGAAAACCAAAGCAAAATCTCTTGAAGAGCAAGCAGTCCAGGTCTTTTAAAGGAGGTGGCGGGTTCTCGTTGGTTGATTTGAATGATGAGGTGACTCTGGGACTGGTGAAGGCGGGGCTTGAAGGGTGTGGTCTGGGAGGCAGGACTTGGTGGATGGTGATGGCAGGGGAAAGGCAGGGAAGTGCAAAAGAAAGACAAACCCAAACACACAGCACATAACAGTGGGTGAATGAATACAGAGGGTGAATGAATACAGTGGGTGAATAAATACATAGGGTGAATGAATACAGTGGGTGAATGAATACAGTGGGGGAATGAATACAGAGATCGAATGAATACAGTGGGTGAATGAATACAGAGGGTGAATGAATACAGTGGGTGAATGAATACAGAGGGTGACTGAATACAGAGATCGAATGAATACAGTGGGTGAATGAATACAGTGGGTGAATGAATACAGAGATCGAATGAATACAGAGGGTGAATGAATACAGTGGGTGAATGAATACAGTGGGGGAATGAATACAGAGGGTGAATGAATACAGTGGGTGAATAAATACAGGGTGAATGAATACAGTGGGCGAATGAATACAGTGGGTGAATGAATACAGTAGGCGAATGAATACAGAGGGTGAACGAATACAGTGGCTAAATGAATGCAGTGGGTGAATGACAACTGGGTGAATGAATACAGTGGGGGAATGAAAACAGGGTGAATGAATACAGTGGGCGAATGAATACAGAGGGTGAGTGAATACAGTGGGTGAATGAATACAGAGGGTGTATGAATACAGAGGGTGAACGAATACAGAGGCTAAATGAATGCAGTGGGTGAATGACAACTGGGTGAATGAATACAGTGGGGGAATGAATACAGTGGGTGAATGAATACAGTAGGCGAATGAAAACAGTGAGTGAATGAATACAGAGGGCGAATGAATACAGTAGGCGAATGAATACAGTGGGTGAATGAATACTGTGGGTAAATGAATACAGAGGTTAAATGAATACAGTGGGTGAAAAAAACAGTGGGCGAATGAATACAGTAGGTGAGTAAAAACAAAGGGCCAATGAATACAGTGGGTGAATGAATACAGAGGGTGAACGAATACAGTGGCTAAATGAATGCAGTGGGTGAATGACAACTGGGTGAATGAATACAGTCGGTGAATGAAAACAGTGGGTGAATGAATACTGTGGGTAAATGAATACAGAGGTTAAATGAATACAGTGGGTGAAAAAAACAGTGGGCGAATGAATACAGTAGGTGAGTAAAAACAAAGGGCCAATGAATACAGTGGGTGAATGAATACAGAGGGTGAACGAATACAGTGGCTAAATGAATGCAGTGGGTGAATGACAACTGGGTGAATGAATACAGTCGGTGAATGAAAACAGTGGGTGAATGAATACAGAAGGTAACTGAATACAGTGGGGGAATGAATACAGTGGGTGAATGAATACAGTGAGTGAATGAATACAGTAGGCGAATGAATACAGAGGGTGAATGAATACAGTGGGTGAATGAATACAGAGGGTGAACGAATACAGTGGCTAAATGAATGCAGTGGGTGAATGACAACTGGGTGAATGAATACAGTCGGTGAATGAAAACAGTGGGTGAATGAATACAGTCGGGGAATGAATACAGAGGGTGAATGAATACAGTAAGCGAATGAATACAGTGAGTGAATGAATACAGTGAGTGAATGAATACAGAGGGTGAATGAATACAGTAGGCGAATGAATACAGTGGGTGAATGAATACTGTGGGTAAATGAATACAAAGGTTAAATGAATACAGTGGGTGAAAAAAACAGTGGGCGAATGAAAACAGTAGGTGAGTAAAAACAGAGGGCCAATGAATACAGTGGGTGAATGAATAAAGAGGGTGTATGAATACAGAGGGTGAACGAATACAGTGGCTAAATGAATACAGTAAGCGAATGAATACAGAGGGTGAATGAATACAGAGGGTGAACGAATACAGTGGCTAAATGAATGCAGTGGGTGAATGACAACTGGGTGAATGAATACAGAAGGTGAATGAATACAGTGGGGGAATATAAACAGGGTGAATGAATACATTGGGCGAATGAATACAGTGGGTGAATGAATACAGTAGGCGAATGAATACAGAGGGTGAATGAATACAGTGGGTGAATGAATACAGAGGGTGTATGAATACAGAGGGTGAACGAATACAGTGGCTAAATGAATGCAGTGGGTGAATGACAACTGGGTGAATGAATACAGTCGGTGAATGAAAACAGTGGGTGAATGAATACAGTAGGCGAATGAATACAGAGGGTGAATGAATACAGTGGGTGAATGAATACAGTATGCGAATGAATACAGTGAGTGAATGAATACAGAGGGTGAATGAATACAGAGGGTGAATGAATACTGTGGGTAAATGAATACAGAGGTTAAATGAATACAGTGGGTGAAAAAAACAGTGGGCGAATGAATACAGTATGTGAGTAAAAACAGAGGGCCAATGAATACAGTGGGTGAATGAATGCAGTGGGTGAATGAATACAGAGGGTGAATGAACACAGTGGGTGAATGAATACAGTGGGTGAATGAATACAGAGGGTGTATGAATACAGAGGGTGAACGAATCCAGTGGCTAAATGAATGCAGTCGGTGAATGACAACTGGGTGAATGAATACAGTCGGTGAATGAAAACAGTGGGCAAATGAATACAGTAAGCGAATGAATACAGAAGGTAACTGAATACAGTGGGGGAATGAAAACAGTGGTTGAATGAATACAGAGGATGAATGAATACTGTGGGTAAATGAATACAGAGATTAAATGAATACAGTGGGTGAATAAAAACAGTGGGCGAATGAATACAGTAGGTGAGTAAAAACAGAGGGCCAATGAATACAGTGGGTGTATGAATACAGAGGGTGAACGAATACAGTGGGTGAATGAATACAGAGGGTGAATGAATACAATGGATGAATGAATAATGAATACAGTGGGTTAATAAATACAGCGAGTGAATGAATACAGAGAGAAAATGAATGCAGAGGGTGAATGAATACAGTGGGCAAATGAATACAGTGGGCGCATGAATACTGTGGGCGAATAAATACAGTGGTTGAATGAATACAGAGGGCAAATGAATACAGTGGGTGAAGGAATACTGAGGGCGAATGAATACAGTGGGTGAATGAATTCAGTGGGCGAATGGATACAGTGGTTGAATGAATGCAGAGGACGAATAAATACAGTGGGTGAATGAATACAGTGGCCGAATGAATACAGTGGTAAAATGAATACAGAGGGCAAATGAAAAAAGAGGGTGAATGAATACAGAGGGGGAATGAATACAGTTGCCGAATGAATACAGTGGTTGAATGAATACAGAGGGCAAATGAAAACAGAGGGTGAATGAATACAGAGGGGGAATGAATACAGTGGGTGAACGAATACACTGGGTTAATGAATACAGAGGGTGAATGAATACAGAGGCCGAATGAATACACTGGGTTAATGAATACAGAGGGTGAATGAATACAGAGGGCGAATGAATACAGAGGGCGAATGAATACAGTGGCTAAATGAATACAGTCGGTGAATGAATACAGTGGGTGAATGAATACAGCAGGTGAATTTTTACAATGGGCGAATCAATACAGTGGTTGAATGAATACAGAGGGTGAATGAATACATTGGATGCATGAATACAGAGGGCGAATGAATACAGTGGGTTAATGAATACAGGGGGTGAATGAATACAGTGGGCGAATGAATACAGGGGGTGAATGAATACAGTGTGTGAATGAATACAGAGGGTGAATGAATACAGTGGGAGAATGAAAACAGGGGGTGAATGAATACAGTGGGCAAATGAATACAGTGGGTGAATGAATACAGCCTGTGAATGAATACAACGGGCGAATCAATACAGTGGGCGAATGAATACAGAGGGTGAATGAATACAGTGGGTGAATGAAAACAGAGGGTGAATGAATACAGAGGGCAAATGAATTCAGTGGGTGAATGAATACAGTGGGTGAATGAATACTGTGGAAGAATAAATACAGTGGGGGAATGAATACAGAGGGTGAATGAATACAGTGGGCGAATAAATACAGTGTGAGAATGAATACACAGGGTGTATGAATACAGTGTGTGAATGAATACAAAGAGCAAATGAATACAGTGGGCAAATTATATGGGCGAATTAATACAGAGGGCGAATTAATACAGTGGGTGAATGGATACAGTGGGTGAATGAATACAGAGGGTGAATGAATACAGAGGGCGAATGAATACAGAGGGCAAATGGGAAACAGTGGGTGAATGAATACTGTGAATGAATGAATACAGAGGTTAAATGAATACAGTGGGTGAATTAATACAGTGGGAGGATAACTACAGTGGGTGTATGAATACAGTGGGAGA
Source organism: Gymnothorax reevesii (assembly GCA_029721435.1). NCBI lineage: Eukaryota > Metazoa > Chordata > Actinopteri > Anguilliformes > Muraenidae > Gymnothorax > Gymnothorax reevesii. The sequence continues at coordinate 1,923,178 of CM056589.1, read as the reverse complement.
ATGAATACAGAGGGTGAATGAATACAGAGGGCGAATGAATACAGTGGGTGAATGAATACAGAGGGTGCATGAATACAGTGGGCGAATGAATTCAGAGGGCAAATGGGAAACAGTGGGTGAATGAATACTGTGGGTGAATGAATACAGAAGATATATGAATACAGAAGGCGAATGAAAACAGTGGGTGAATGAATACTGTGGGTAAATGAATACAGAGGTTAAATGAATACAGTGGGTGAAAAAAAACAGTGGGCGAATGAATACAGTAGGTGAGTAAAAACAGAGGGCCAATGAATGCAGTGGGTGAATGAATACAGAGGTTGAACGAATACAGTGGCTAAATATATACAGTCGGTGAATGAATACAGTGGGCAAATGAATACAGTGGGTGAATGAAGACAGCAGGTGAATTAATACAATGGGCGAATCAATACAGTGGTTGAATGAATACAGAGGGCAAATGAAGACAGTGGATGCATGAATACAGAGGGCGAATGAATACAGTGGGTTCATGAATACAGTGGGCGAATGAATACAGGGGGTGAATGAATACAGCGTGTGAATGAATACAGAGGGTGAATGAATATAGTAGGAGAATGAATACAGCAGGTGAATTTATACAATGGGCGAATCAACACAGTGGTTGTATGAATACCGAGGGTGAATGAATACAGTGGGTGAATGATTACAGAGGGCGAATGAATACAGTGGGTTAATGAATACAGGGGGTGAATGAATACAGTGGGCGAATGAATACAGTGGGTTAATGAATACAGGGGGTGAATGAATACACTGGGCAAATGAATACAGTGTGTGAATGAAAACAGATGGTGAATGAATACAGAGAGCGAATGAATGCAGAGGGTGAATGAATACAGTGGGCGAATGAATACAGTGGGTGAATGAATACAGCAGGTGAATTAATACAATGGGCGAAACAATACAGTGCTTGAATGAATACAGAGGCAGAATGAATACAGTGGGTGAATGAACACAGAGGGCGAATGAATACAGTGGGTTAATGAATATAGGGGGTGAATGAATACAGTGGGCGAATGAATACAGAGGGTAAATGAATACAGTGGGTGAATGAATACAGTGGGCGAATAAGTAGAGAGGGTAAATGAATACAGTGGGTGAATGAATACAGTGTGTGAATGAATACAGTGGGCAAATGAATACAGTGGGTGAATGAATACAGCCTGTGAATGAATACAACGGGCGAATCAATACAGTGGTTGAATGAATACAGAGGGCGAATGTATACAGTGGGTTAATGAATACAGGGGGTGAATGAATACAGTGGGTGAATGAATACAGAAGGTGAATGAATACAGAGGGTGAATGAATACAGTGGGTGAATGAATACAGAAGGTAAATGAATACAGAGGGTGAATGAATGCAGAGGGTGAATGAATACAGTGGGCGAATGAATACAATGGGTGAATGAATACAGTGGGCGAATGAATACAGAGGGCGCATGAATACTGTGGGCGAATGAATACAGTGGTTGAATGAATACAGAGGGCAAATGAATACAGTGGGCGAATGAATACAGTGGTTAAATGAATACAGAGGGCGAATGAATACACTGGGTGAATGAATTCAGTGGGCGAATGGTTACAGTGGTTGAATGAATACAGAGGGCGAATAAATACAGTGGGCGAATGAATACAGAGGAGGAATGACTAGAGTGGCCGAATGAATACAGTGGTTAAATGAATACAGAGGGCGAATGAATACAGAGGAGGAATGACTACAGTGGCCGAATGAATACAGTGGTTAAATGAATACAGAGGGCAAATGAATACAGAGGGTGAATGAATCAGAGGGGGAATGAATACAGTGGGTGAATGAATACAGTGGGCGAATGAATACAGAGGTCAAATGAATACAATGGGCGAATGAATACAGTCGTTGAATGAATACAGTGGGCAAATGAATACAGTGGGTCAATGAATACAGTGGGAGAATGAAAACAGAGGGTGAATGAATACAGTGGGCGAATTAATACAGAGGGCGAATTAATTCAATGGGTGAATAAATACAGAGACTGAATGAATACAGTGGGCGAATAAATACAGTGGGTGAATGAATACAGTTGGTGAATGAATACAGAGAGCGAATGAATACCGTGAGCGAATTAATACAGAGGGCGAATCAATACAGAGGGCAATTGAATACAGTGGGCGTATGAATACAGTGAGCGAATAACTACAGAGGGCGAATAAATACAGTGGGCGAATGAATACAGAGGAGGAATGACTAGAGTGGTCGAATGAATACAGTGGTTAAATGAATACAGAGGGGGAATGAATACAGAGGAGGTATGACTACAGTGGCCGAATGAATACAGTGGTTAAATGAATACAGAGGGCAAATGAATACAGAGGGCGAATGAATACAGAGGAGGAATGACTACAGTGGCCGAATGAATACAGTGGTTAAATGAATACAGAGGGCAAATGAATACAGTGGGCGAATGAATACAGAGGTCAAATGAATACAATGGGCGAATGAATACAGTCGTTGAATGAATACAGAGAGCGAATGAATACCGTGAGCGAATTAATACAGAGGGTGAATCAATACAGAGAGCGATCGAATACAGTGGGCATATGAATACAGTGAGCGAATAACTACAGTGGGTGTATGAATACAGTGGATGATTTAATAAAGAGTGCGAATGGATATAGTGGGTGAATGAATACAGTGGGTTGAATAACTACAGTGGGTGTATGAATACAGTGGGAGAATAAATACAGAAAATGAATGAATACAAAGGGCGAATGAGTAAAGTGGGCGAATTAATACAATGGGTGAATGAATACAGTTGGCGAATGAATACGGAGGGCAAATGAATACAATGGGTGAATGAATACAGAGGGTGAGGAATACAGAGGGCGAATGAATACAGTGGGTGAATGAATACAGAGGGTGAATGAATACAGAGGGCGAATGAATACAGTGGGCAAATGAATACAGAGGGTGAATGAAAACAGAGGGTGAATGAATACAGTGGGAGAATTAATCCAGAGGGCGAATGAATACAGTGGATGAATGAATACAGTGGGCGAATAACTACAGTAAGTGTATGAATACAGTGGGTGGATTTATACACTGGGTGAATTAACACAGTGGGTGAAAGAACACAGTGGGTGAATTTATACAGTGGGCGAATGAATACAGCGTGTGAATGAATAGAGTGGGTGAATTTATACAGTGGGCGAATGAATACAGTGGGTGAATTAATACAGTGGGCAAATGAATACAGCGTGTGAATGAATAGAGTGGGTGAATTAATACAGTGGGCGAATGAATACAGTGGGTGAATTAATACAGAAGGCGAATGAATACAGAGGGTGAATGAATACAGAAGGGGAATGAATACAGATGGTGAATGAATACAGTGGGCGAATGAATACAGAGGGTTAATGAATACAGTGGGTGAATTAATACAGTGTGCGAATTAAAAAAGTTTTTGAATTAATACAGTGGGTGAATGAATACAGAGGATGAACGAACACAGAGGGCGAATAAATACAGTGGGTGAATGAATACGGAGGGTGAATGGATACAGTGGGCGAAAGAATACAGTGGGTGAATGAATACAGAGGGTGAATGAATACAGTAGGTGAATGAATACAGAGAGCGAATGAATACAGTGGGTGAATGAATACAGTGGGCGAAAGAATACAGTGGGTGAATGAATACAGAGGGTGAATGAATACAGTGGGTGAATGAATACAGAGGGTGAATGAATACAGTAGGTGAATGAATACAGAGAGCGAATGAATACAGTGGGTGAATACAGAGGGCAAATGAATACAGAGAGCGAATGAATACAGAGGGCAAATGAATACAGTGGTTGAATGAATACAGTAAGTGAATGAATACAGAGGGCAAATGGATACAGTGGGTAACTGAATACAGTGGATGAATGAACACAGTGGGTGAATGAATACAGTTGGAGAATGAATACAGAGGGCGACTGAATAAACTGGGCGAATGAAGACAAGAGGTGAATGAAAACAAAGGGCGAATCAATACAGTGGGTGAATTAATACACTGGGAGAATGAACACAGTGGGTGAATGAATACAGTGGGTGAATGAATACAGTGGGCGAATGAATACAGTGGGTGAATTAATACAGTAGGCAAATGAATACAGCCGGTGAATTAATACAGGGAACAAAAGTGGGCGAATGAATACAGTAGGTGAATTAATACAGAGGGCGAATCAATACGGAGGGTGAATGTATACAGTGGGCGAATATATTCAGAGGGTGAATGACTACAGAGGGTAAATGAATACAGTAAGTGAATTAATACAGAGGGTGAATAAATATACTGGGCAAATGATTGCAGTGGGTGAATGAATACAGTGTGTGAATTAATACAGTGGGTGAATGAATACAGAGGGTGAATGGATACAGAGGGCGAATGAATGCAGTGAGTGAATGAATACAGTGGGTCTATGAATACACTGGGCGAATGAATACAGTGGGTGAATGAATACAGTGGGGGAATGAATACACTGGGCAAATGGATACAGCGGGTGACTGAATACAGTGGATGAATGAACACAGTGGGTGAATGAATACAGTGGGTGAATAAATACTGTGGGTGAATCAATACAGAGCGTGAATGAATACAGTGGGCAAATGAATCAAGAGGGTGAATGAATACAGTGGGTGAATTAATACAGAGGGTGAATGAATACACTGGGCAAATGATTGCAGTGGGTGAATGAATACAGTAGGCAAATAAATACAGTGTGCGAATTAATACAGTGGGTGAATAAATACAGAGGTTGAACGAATACAGAGGGCAAATGAATGCAGTAGGTGAATGAATACAGTGGGTCAATGAATACAGTGAGCGAAAGAATACAGTGGGTGAATGAGTACAGAGGGTGAATGAATACAGTAGGTGAATAAATACAGAGGGTCAATAAATACAATGGGCAAATGAATACAGTGGGCGAATCAATACAGAGGGTGAAGGAATACAGTGGGTGAATTCATAGGGTGAATGAATACAGAGGGCAAATCAATACAGGTTGAATGAATACAGAGGGCAAATGAATACAGTGGTTGAAAAAATACAGTGTGTGTGAATGAATACAGTGAGTGAATGAATACAGTTGGTGAATGAATCCAGAGGTTGACTGAATGCAGTGGGTGAATGAATACAGTGAGCGAAAGAATACAGTGGGTGAATGAATACAGAGGGTGAATGAATCCAGTAGGTGAATGAATACTGTGGGTTAATACATTGAGTGAATGAATACAGAGGGCAAATGAATACAGGTTGAATGAATACAGAGGGCAAATGAATACAGTGAGTGAATGAATACACTTGGTGAATGAATTCAGAGGTTGAATGAATACAGTGGGCAAATGAATACAGAGGGCAAATGATTACAGTGGGAGAATGAATACAGAGGGTGCATGAATGCACTGGGCGAATGAATACAGACGGTGAATGAATACAGTGGGCGAATGAATACAGAGGCAGAATGAATAGAGTCGGCGAATGAATACAGAGGGTGAATGAATACAGTGTGGGAATGAATACAGTGGGCGAATGAATACAGAGGCAGAATGAATACAGTGGGCAAATGAATACAGAGGGTGAATGAATACAGTGGGCGAATGAATACAGAGGCAGAATGAATACAGTGTGTGAATGAATACAGTGGGCGAATGAATACAGAGGCAGAATGAATACAGTGGGCTAGTGAATACAGTGGGTGAATGAATACAGTGGGCGAATGAATACAGAGGCAGAATGAATAGAGTGGGCGAATGAATACAGAGGGTGAATGAATACAGTGTGTGAATGAATACAGTGGGCGAATGAATACAGAGGCAGAATGAATACAGTGGGCGAATGAATACAGAGGGTGAATGAATACAGTGTGTGAATGAATACAGTGGGCAAATGAATACAGAGGGTGAGTGTATACAGAGGGTAAATTAATACAGTGGGTGAGTGCATACAGAGGGTGAATGAATACAGAGGGTAAATTAATACAGTGGGTGAATGAATACAGAGGGTGATTGTATACAGAGGGTAAATTAATACAGTGGGCGAGTGCATACAGAGGGTGAATGAATACAGAGGGTAAATTAATACAGTGGGTGAATGAAGACAGTGTGTGTATGAATACAGTGGGCGAATGAACACAGAGGGTGAATGAATACAGAAGGCAAATTAATACAGTGGTTGAATGAATACAGTGAACGAATGAATACAGTTTGTGAATGAATACAGTGAGTGAATGAATACATTTGGTGAATGTATATAGAGGTTGAATGAATACAGTGGGCGAAAGAATACAGTGGGCAAATGAATACAGTGGGAGAATAAATACAAAGGGCCAATGAATACAGTGGGTTAATGAATACAGGGGGTGAATGAATACAGTGGGCGAATGAATACAGAGAGTAAATGAATACAGTGGGTGAATGAATACAGTGGGTGAATAAATACAGTTGGTGAATGAATACAGAAGGTAAATGAATACAGAGTGTGAATAAATGCAGAGGGTGAATGAATACAGTGGTTGAATGAATTCAGTGGTTGAATGAATGCACTGGGCGAATGAATACAGAGGGTGAATGAATACATTGGTTGTATGAATACAGTGGGCGAATGAATACAGAGGGTGAATGAATACAGTGGCCGAATGAATACAGTGGGCGAATGAATACAGAGGGTGAATTCATACATTGGGTGAATGAACACAGTGGGTAAATAAATACAGTGGGCGAATGAATACAGTGGGTGAATTAATACAGTGGTCGAATGAATACAGTGGGTGAATTAATACAGTGGGTGAATGAATACAGTGGGTGAATGAACACAGAGGGCAAATGAATACAGTGGGTGAATTATTACAGAGGGTGAATTAATACAGTGGGCGAATGAATACAGTGGGTAGATTAATACAGTGGGTGAATAAATACAGAGGGCGAATGAATACAGTGGGTGAATTATTACAGTGAGCGAATGAACACAGTGGGTGAATGAATACAGTGGGTGAATCAATACAGGAGGCGACTGAATACAGTAGTTGAATGTATACAGAGGGCGAATGAATACAGTGGGTGCATGAATACAGAGGGCGAATGAATACAGTGGGTGAATTATTACAGTGGGAGAATGAATACAGAGGGCGAATGAATACAGTGGGTGAATGAACACAGTGGGTGAATGAATACAGTGGGTGAATTAATACAGTGTGCGAATGAATACAGTGGGTGAATTAATACAGTGGGTGAATTAATACAGTGGGTGAATTAATACAGTGGGCTAATAAATACAGTGGGTGAATTAATACAGTGGGCAAATGAATACAGCGGGTGAATGAATAGAGTGGGTGAATGAATACAGAGGGCGAATGAATACAGGCGGTGAATTAACACAGTGGGTGAATGAATACAGTGGGTGAATGAATACGGTGGATGAATTAATACAGTGGGCGAATGAATACAGTGGGTGAATTAATACAGAGGGTGAAGCAATACAGGCGGTGAATGAATACAGTTGGCGAATGAATACAGAGGGTGAATGAATACAGTGGGTGAATTAATACAGTGGCTAAATGAATGCAGTGGGTGAATTAATACAGAGGGTGAATCAATACAGGGGGTGATTGAATACAGCAGGTGAATGAATAGAGTGGCTGAATTAATACAGAGGGTGAATCATTACAGGGGGTGAATGAATACAGTGTGTGAATTAATACAGAGGGTGAATGAATACACTGGGAAAATGATCGCAGTGGGTGAATGAATAGAGAGGTTGAATGAATACAGAGGACGAATTAATACAGTATGTGAAATAATACAGTGGGTGAATGAATACAGTGGGCAAATAAATACAGTGTGTGAAATAATACAGTGGGTGAATGAATACAGAGGTTGAATGAATACAGAGGGCGAATAAATACAGTGGTTGAATGAATACAGAGGGTGAATGAATACAGTGGGTCAATGAATGCAGGGGCGAATGAATACAGTGGGTGAATGAGTACAGAGGGTGAATGAATACAGTCAGTGAATGAATACAGAGGGCGAACGAATACAGTGGGCAAATGAATACACTGGGTGATCTAATACAGAGGGCGAATCAATACAAAGGGTGAATGAATACAGAGGGCGAATGAATACAGAGGGTGAATGAATACAGTGGTTGAATAAATACAGTGAGTGAATGAATACAGTGTGTGAATACAGTGGGTGAATGAATACAGAGCGTGAATGAATACAGAGTGCGAATTTATACAGTGGGCGAATGAATACAGTGTGTGAATTATTACAGAGGGTGAATGAATACACTGGGCGAATGAGTACAGTGTGTGAATCAATACAGAGGGTGAATGAATACAGAGGGTAAATGAATACAGAGGGCGAATGAATACAGTGGGCGAATGAATATAGTGGGTTAATGAATACCGTGGGTGAATTATTACAGTGGGTGAAGTAATACAGTGGGTGAATTATTACAGTGGGTGAATAAAAACAGTGGGCAAATGAATACAGTGGGTGAATTTATACAGTGGGCGAATGAATACAGTGGGTGAATTAATACAGTGGGCGAATGAATACAGTGGGTGAATTTATACAGTGGGCAAATGAATACAGTGGGTGAATGAATAGAGTGGGTGAATGAATACAGTGGGTGAATTAATACAGTGGGCGAATTGACACAGTGGGTGAATGAACACAGTGGGTGAATGAATACAGTGGATGAATTAATACCGTGAGCGAATGAATACAGTGGGTGAATTAATACAGAGGGTGAATCAATACAGGGGATGAATGAATACAGTGGGCGAATGAATACGGTGGGTGAATTAATACAGTGGGCAAATGAATACAGTGGGTGAATGAATACAGAGGGTGAATGAATACAGTGTGCAAATAAATACAGTGTGTGAAATAATACAGTGGGTGAATGAATACAGAGGGCGAATAAATACAGTGGGTGAACGAATACAGAGGGTGAATGAATACAGTGGATCAATGAATACAGTGGGCGAATGAATACAGTGGGTGAATGAATTCAGAGGGCGAACGAAGACAGTGGGCAAATGAATACAGTGGGTGAATGAATACACTGGGCGAATCAATACAGAGGGTGAATGAATACAGAGGGCGAATGAATACAGAGGGTGAATGAATACAGTGGTTCAATAAATACAGTGAGTGAATGCATACAGTGTGTGAATAAAGTGGGTGAATGAATACAGAGTGCGAATGAATGCGGAGTGCGAATTTATACAGTGGGCGAATGAATACAGTGTGTGAATTAATACAGTGGGTGAATTAATACACTGGGCAAATGAATGCAGTGTGTGAGTCAATACAGAGGGTAAATGAATACAGAGGGCGAATGAATACAGTAGGCGAATGAATAAAGAGCGTGAATGAATACAGTGGGTGAATGAATACAGTGTGTGAATTAATACAGAGGGTGAATAATTACAGTGGGTGAATGAATACAGTGTGCCAATGAATACTGTGGGCGAATGAATACAGAGGGTGAATGAATACAGAGGGTGAATGATTACAGAGGGTGAATGAATACAGAGGGCGAATGAATACAGTGGGCGAATGAATACAGAGCGTGAATGAATACAGTGGGTGAATGAATACAGTGGGTGAATGAATACAGAGGGCGAATGAATACTGTGGGCGAATGAATACAGAGGGTGAATGAATACAGTGGGCAAACGAATACAGTGGGCGAATGAATACTGTGGGCGAATGAAGACAAAGCGTGAATGAATACAGTGGGTGAATTTATTCAGAGGGTGAATGAATACAGTGTGTGAATTAATACAGAGGGTGAAAGATTACAGTGGGTGAATGAATACAGTGGGCGAATGAATACTGTGGGCGAATGAATACAAAGCGTGAATGAATACAGTGGGTGAATTTATACAGAGGGTGAATGATTACAGTGGGTGAATGAATACAGAGGGCGAATGAATACAGTGGGTGAATGAATACAGAGGGTGAATGAATACAGAGGGTGAATGAATACAGAGGGCGAGTGAATACAGAGGGCGAATGAATACAGTGGGTGAATGAATACAGAGGGTGAATGAATACAGAGGGCGAATGAATACAGTGGGTGAATGAATACAGTGGGTGAATGAATACAGTGGGCGAATGAATACAGAGGGTGAATGAATACAGTGGGTGAATGAATACAGAGGGTGAATGAATACAGAGGGCGAGTGAATACAGAGGGCGAATGAATACAGTGGGTGAATGAATACAGTGGGTGAATGAATACAGTGGGCGAATGAATACAGAGGGTGAATGAATACAGTGGGTGAATGAATACAGAGGGTGAATGAATACAGAGGGCGAGTGAATACAGAGGGCGAGTGAATACAGTGGGTGAATGAATACAGTGGGTGAATGAATACAGAGGGCGAATGAATACAGTGGGTGAATGAATACAGTGGGTGAATGAATACAGAGGGCGAGTGAATACAGTGGGTGAATGAATACAGTGGGTGAATGAATACAGAGGGTGAATGAATACAGAGGGCGAATGAATACAGTGGGTGAATTAATACAGAAGGCGAATGAATACAGAGGGTGAATGAATACAGTGGGTGAGTTCATACAGTGGGTGAATGAATACAGAGGGTGAATGAATACAGTGGGTGAATGAATACAGTGGGTGAATGAATACAGAGGGTGAATGAATACAATGGGTGAATGAATACAGTGGGTGAATGAATACAGTGGGTGAATGAATACAGAGGGTGAATGAATACAGAGGGCGAGTGAATACAGTGGGTGAATGAATACAGTGGGTGAATGAATACAGAGGGTGAATGAATACAGAGGGCGAATGAATACAGAGGGCGAATGAATCCAGTGGGTGAATGAATACAGTGGGTGAATGAATTCAGAGGGTGAATGAATACAGAGGGCGAGTGAATACAGTGGGTGAATGAATACAGTGGGTGAATGAATACAGAGGGTGAATGAATACAGAGGGTAAATGAATACTGTGGATGAATGAATACAGAGGGTGAATGAATACAGAGGGCGAGTGAATACAGTGGGTGAATGAATACAGAGGGCGAATGAATACAGTGGGTGAATGAATACAGTGGGTGAAGGAATACAGAGGGTGAATGAATAGAGTGGGTGAATTAATACAGTGGGCGAATGAATACAGTGGGTGAATTAATACAGAAGGCGAATGAATACAGAGGGTGAATGAATACAGTGGGTGAGTTCATACAGTGGGTGAATGAATACAGAGGGTGAATGAATACAGTGGTTGAATGAATACAGAAGGGGAATGAATACAGAGGGTGAATGAATACAGTGGACGAATGAACACAGTGGGTGAAAGAAATACAGTGGATGAATTAATACAGTGGTTGAATCAATACAGATGGTGAATGAATACAGTGGGCGAATGAATACAGAGGGTTAATGAATACAGTGGGTGAATTAATACAGAGGGTGAATGAATAATTTGGGTGAATTAATCAAGTGGTTGAATGAATACAGAGGGCTAATGAATACAGAGGGTGAATGAATAATTTGGGTGAATGAATACAGTGGTTGAATGAATACAGAGGGCAAATGAATACAGTGGGCGAATGAATAATTTGGGTGAATTAATCCAGTGGATGAATGAATACAGAAGGCGAATGAAGGATACAGAAGGATTGACCAATACAAATGCATTTACCTGATCATGTAAACAGTGTCTGATCTTCTCTACAGCCTGAGAGCGCTGCCCAGTGGTGAGGAAATGCAGCTTATATTTCCCCCCTTGTCCTCTGCCTTCATCCCTCTGGACGCTGAGAGAAGGACAGCACTGACCCCAACAGTGTAAACGCACAGCCGTGCATTTCAGGTCTTGTATGACTGTACAATTAAAGGATAACTTTTAACACATCCTTGCATTTGTTCTTTTTTGTCGGCTGCTCGATGAAGCCGTTTCGCCTGGCTTTATAGCAAAGATGTCGGGCACAGGATTTGACTCACTAAGAACAACATGTACAGCAGGAACAATGTACTTGTACAATGTGCCCCTAGTATTGTTTTGATGTAAAATGCAGTTTATATATCAGAGAGCTGGCTGCTTTGTTTCAGAGAAAACCTTATTATAATGCGCTGCAAATCTTTCCATTTGGAAAAGGTTTCTCCATCACAGCGGTTCTCTCTGCTGCATTTCTGAACTGCATGATTTTTTCCAGTGCGCGAGGTACTCCAATATACATACATCATGTCTCTCCCTAATAAAGGCTTTTCCTCCTGATGTGAATGGGGCTGATTGCAGGCGCTCAGCCTTTTCATCTCTTGAGAGAAGCGGCTGTTTGAGTGGGACAACCTGGCCTTGCTCAGCAGTCGTGCCATTCAGTGGTTTCTAACCATTATCGCATTGCACAAGCCTCCCGAAAATTTCACTACCAAAAGGAATGGGACTCAACAAAAGACAAAATGAGGTAAAATGGCAGGAAGGTATCAATTCTGTCTAATGTGCCCAACAGGATGGTCTGTCTTGAAATAGGCACAGATGTTATGTGCCAACACAGGCAGCCCTGACTGACACAGGGCCAGGACCTCCTGTCCGCCACAGTCAGACTCCAGATTCACACAACCTGTGTCCCCCTGCCTAGCATTAACCACGCATTACCCAAGACCCGGCAGCTGTCAGTTATATTTGGCTGCCACATTTAAAAAACCCAAGAGATTCATAAGCCCTGCCATCAGCCAATCACAGCGATCGATTCCTTCTCCCTTCCCTTGTCCACCTACTTTTCCTTTCATGGAGTTATTGCTGTAGCCACTTTAGTGTGCAAAGTTGGGTTTACCGTGATGTATTGACCAGAGGAAGGTTTTCAGCAAAAAAAAAAAAAAAAGAAATCCCAGCTTTGAGGGCTTGCGTACACTCTGAAATTTCATCTGAGGACAAGTGCGCTGTTTTCTAACAGCACTTCACTCCTCTTTCACAACCATTTTTCTTTCTTCTTCTTCTTGGCAGTGGTGGGGTGAGCGGTGTTCAATGTGTTTCAGTGCAACCACTAATGGTAAGTTTGGGACTTGATCAGCATAGTAATAATGTGACCTTTGCATGCATGGTGGAGCAGTCCAGATAATGGAGGAATCGACTGATTTCAGGCCCAGAATTGGCACACATCTGACCCAGAGTTCCTTGCTGTCTAGGAGAGGAGAAAAAGCTTTCATCGCTGAGAGAGGTTTGCGGTTTTACTTTTCACCTTCTTTTCCCAGAACACCGGTCGGCAAATTTGTCAGGAGCGCAAACCTTCTGAGGGGCCATTAGCGCTTCACATTCTGCAGCCAGAGGCCCCTCAAACACAACCTGCCACAACCTACCTGAAGATCCATCACAAACATACTGTCTGTATCCTGCACTGTTGCAGCGATGGCTGGTAAACACAGAATAGAGACAACACTGAACATCCCCTGAAACTGAGGATTACTCTCAGAGGTGTTGCCAGGATGCCAAGCTTAGGTGGGCATTTGTCCTCTTTGGAGGAGCAAAAAAATAACCTCTAAATCAGTGAAAAATACAACATGCACAATATCTCGAAACTTATATACATATCAGTGGCGGAGGGTGAACTGGCCCTTGAAAATAATGATTGGTCATGGCCTGTTTTCAATCATCCATTTAAATCACCATCACTAAAGCTCAGAAAACTCAACATTATCAGGTGTGGTCAGTTTTCATGAATAACGCACACCTGTCAACTCTCATGCATTCCGCATGACTTTTAGTGGTATATGTACGTTCCTCTGCTGTAGTCAGCAATTATTCAATCAACTCATTTATAAGAGATTCTCGCACGGAATTGAAGTCCGTGTGCATAGAGGTTTATCAGTTTCACTGGCGTTATGACTCCGGACTTCTCACGCTTTTCTTTACTCAGGCGTAGGAAGTGTTTCATCATCATTTAAACTGTTTAAATCAAATAAGATCATTAGAAGCAATGAAATTGCATGAAGACATTTCAAATTATCTTGTTTCATTTAAACCACCTAATTCCTGTTCTAACGATGCGCGCCGCCTTGAGAACCCTGACCGTCTCCTATACGGTCATTGCTCACTGTACTGAAGAGAGATCGGCAGGCTGAATGTGTTCAGGCTCCACTTGTTCCGTTGTACCATAACTCAAAAAACATAAAACGTTTGTATGGAAACAGATGCCTTATTTACAAGGTGATTAGGAAACATTACCCTTGCCCAGCACCTTACAGTCTACACTCAATGCCAGCGAGTAGGCGCTTGGAGTGGCTGGCTGCGCTAAGACTGAAGTATTCACCCAAGAGGACATACGTATACTCACACCATTTCGTAAAAAAGCGCCCGACAGATGAACGGGATGATTTTCCCGATCCCACTGTAATATACATTCAACAGTTCCCTGATATGTCAATTCAAAGATCCGTCCAACAAATAACCTTTTTTCAAACAAAAAGCAGTATTGTCAGCCAGTGGTCAGTCTAGCTTTCCGGTGAAGTAACCAGCGTTTGCCATGGAATTAGTGGCCATGTACAGTCACATGCCGGAAACCTACGCATTTAGCAGTTATACAGGCTAACATCAGCACTTTTGAACAAGTTGACATTGAGCAGTGGAGGGGCCTACCAGTAGCGTTAGTGAATATAAGGCGCATAATCATAATTCTGGCTTTTGTAAAAACCTCAGCTTTAGTCAACTATATTCTTGTTGCAAATATTTGGCTTCTCAGCTACAGCAGTTGCAAAGGATTGGACTGAGATCTTTACTGTGTTCCATGCTTTGGTGATTTCCAGCATGCGAAGTGAAGCTTGGGGAATGTACTTCCGTACAATGAATGATGTCTGCCCACAGCTAATGTGATATCATTCCGTAGTGGAACGGGTGACGGCTGGATTTTTACTCTTGTGCAAGAAAGAGGAACTGCGTGCCAGACTACTTGCTTGAATCAAAAGCATTTTGATGTGCAGTTTGCAAGCTAATCAGTTCCTGCATATGAATTGCAACTCTCCATCTTGTCACGCTTTTTTTTTTTAATTTAACTTTGGCTGTAGGCACGTGTGTAGCCACCCAAATAAATATCATGTCTTTGTCAAGCTAAAGAATGTTTTGGCAGAATAACAAATAGGTTAGCTAGCCTCTATATTTGAATATACTGTATGTATGTGTATGTACACATCCCGCTACACCACAGACACTAGCCACAAGCTACTACTCAGTTCGATGAAAGCGGATGTAATCAACATTTCAACAGGGAGGAGGTGAACATCATTTTCCTTGTCAAATAAGTTTTTCAATCATTATAATAATCCATCAGCAGTTAAACAAATTCATTGCTGTGGCAATTAAATAGTAAAGTAATTCCTGAAAAACTTTTTTTTTCACTTTACAAAAAAAAAAAACTGCTCCATTAACTTCTGCATCTGCGTTTGAAATCTAACCTGTGCTTTATAATTGTTTGAATTACAACCAAGAACACGAGTACAAGAATCTGCAATATTATTCCAATGATGTGTCATGTCAACGTTGACATTATTTTAACAAAATAAATGAGATGAGAGGAGAATGGTGCATCACAGAGAGGAATGTGTCGTAACCGCTTGCTCTTTGTTATAGAAAGTGACTCACTTGGAGCTACAGTATTGAAACAGAGATAAAAATCCTCATTGATGACTGAAAGTTGTCAGCAAGCTAATTGGATGTAAAGAGAAGGTAAGCGTATTTAGCCTTAATAGCTTGACTAGTCAGCGCACTGCATTGCTAATTTTGTTCACATACAATAACAAAACAACATGGAGTGTTACTTTTACTGGATTAATAAGGTTATGGTGCATGACACTGATCTCATTGATAATGTGAACTCCAGGTTGTACAATCAATAGGTTTACGCCATGGAGAATGTTAGTGAACATTATTGATGGCAAGCATTAGTTCAAGTTAATTTAGAGTATTCTAGATTAATTCTTAACTTGGTGAATGTCGATCCAAGCCAACCTCAACATGTTACCTGCCACTGAAGATTCCCAAGTATGCTGTATTTCTTCTTTTTATTATTATTATTGGACTTCATTTGGACGCCAGTTTAAATTTTAATAGATATACTTGGGTATAAGTCATAGATTCTCCTTGAAAATAAAGGTGAGCCAATGTATTATTTTACATTTTTTGACGCTGGCATAAAATGAATATATTTAACATTTTGAATGCTGTTGCAGTCAATGACAGTGATTTTATCCACAGGAAGCCTCGTTGTCCAGGTTAGTTACCTGGAGAAACGTTTGTACAAGAGGAGAACCAGGACTGCAGGACTGATCCGCTACGATGGGGTTACAAAGTAAATGTTAGCTTGGTGTTGGGTGTTGTGGGTCTAACTGTCCACCCTGTGTTAACTTTGCAACTTTTATCGTACTCAGTGGTGGTGTCAAGCTCTGATTGCTTGGTGTGGGCCTGGAAATTATAATGACTGTAAGTTGCTGACAGAACAAAACCGGGGATTTCATAACGCCAGGTTCGAGTGCTTGGTTTGTGCCTCTTTCCTTTTTGTAGCAGTGTGCGGGCTACCTTTTTCATTTTGCATAATCATTGAATGAATGAAACGAATCACCTACATTCACAAGCAGAGGAATCAATGGTTTTCTGCCGTGTTTAACCTTTACCGCTCATGATAGCAATATTCATGAATTCATTATTCCTGTGTATCTGTCTTAACTGCGCCCTGTGCATTGGGTTGCTGCTTCACCTGGAAAGAGTTGCGGTCCTTTGAAAAGCTGTAAGTAAGTCAGCACTGCCAGAGGATGCAGCAGACAGCAGTGCAGTTTCACTGCTCGGCTACTCCTGCTGGCTTTTACCTCCCACTGCATCTCACAACTGCATCAGCAATCCGATTATTCTATATATATATCGGTGCCCCATCAAGGAAGGGAAGTGTGTTCTTGACACGTGCAATGAATGTAAACGATATGGTGGCCTCGATAGCCTTGTTGTTCAAAACGGGCAACTTCGATTGTGATAAACCCAAAAAAGTTATTTTAAAATTGCCACAATAAGTACACAAAGTTAGAGAATTAATACAGGAGACTATATTTTTTATTTTTGTCAGAATGGCGGAGGGTCAAATCTTGGTGTGGTGTGGCCCCATTAGTGCTTCCACTAGCTGTTACCTGTGATTCGTCTGAGTGACTAAAATGTGCCTGTATTCATGAGGATCATTATACTCAGGATGTTTTGATTGGTGGCATGGATTGTGTAGCTACGGCCACGGAACGCATCAATCTAAAACACTGATGCTGCTTCATTGTGTGCTGATATCAGTATGAGATCCATCATCACGCTTCCCCACACCCCTGTCTGTGGGCACAATTCATTTAATAGAAGCCTCAAGCATAAATCATCAATAATTATTCCATTTTCATGAACAGGGAGAGGAAGATGAAAACCTGAGTCAAAGATGTAGAGTTTGACAGATTCTGAATTACAAGGTCTTGTAAGAGTCTGAAAGTAGTAGATGGCCAAGTGAATAATTACAGAACCACAGCTCTATTGGGTCCATTTTGATGACGAATACTGAAAAAGCAGCCCATTGACATTTGTGGAGTGTGGTTTCCATGTGGAGTTATGGTGCCTTCGCCCCCCTCCTTTAGAGATGCCCCCATCTGTGTCAGGGGCTCTCAATAACGATTATAATGCAAATGTAATATAAATCCCTGAGCCACATCACACTCACGCACACCCACGCACACCCACACACAAGCACACACACACACACAGATGGGACAAACACAATTGTATTCACAAACATAGGCACACACACACTTGCATGCACACACCCTGGCATCGTGCACATGCACACAAATACTTGCATGCACACACATGGATACACACACACACACACACCTATATTTCCAGGCACGTACACGCATTTGCTCGCATGCTAGCTAGTACAAACACACGTAAAGACGTGCAAACATACACACAGACACACATTCATCTTGCTCAAAACTGAACAAAATTGGCAGTTAAAGCCATCTCAGATAATGTGCATCACCTTGAGAGGATAGGGTGGGTTACCAGAGGTCTGTAAAAATACCATGGCAGTGATTTTTTGAGTGGCAGAGGATCACACAGTATCCCACTGTGTGCCTCCGGCCTGCACTGCACCTGTTACCAGCCAACACAAAGAGCCCATTCAATCCACATGAGTGTGTGTGCTAGTGTGTGTGTGTGTGTGTGTGTGTGTGTTTGTGTGTGTGCGCGCACGCATGTGTGAGTGTGTGTGCATTTGTGTTTGAGTGTGCACGTGTGTGTGCCCGTGAGTGTTTGCGTGCGTGCATGTGTATGAGAGGCCGTATAGGCCAAAAATATCAGCTACTCTCTCTCACACACTATCAAACTCATTCTCACTCACTGTCAAACCACTCTCACACACTATCAAACTCTCGCTCACACACTATCAAACCACTCTCACACACTATCAAACTCTCGCTCAGACACTATCAAACCACTCTCACACACTATCAAACTCTCGCTCAGACACTATCAAACCGCTCTCACACACTATCAAACTCTCGCTCACTCGCTATAAAACCACTCACATACACTATCAAACTCATTCTCACTCTATCAAACTCTGTCTATCACACCCACTATCAAACCACTCTCACACACTATCAAACTCTCGCTCACACACTATCAAACCACTCTCGCACACTATCAAACTATCGCTCACACGCTATAAAACCACTCACATACACGATCAAACTCATTCTCACTCACTATCAAACTCTGTCTCTCACACACACTATCAAAACACTCACACACACTATCAAACTCTCGCTCACACACTGTCAAACCACTCTTACACTCTATCAAACTCTCGCTCACACACTATCAAACTCTCTCTCTCACACACACTATCAAACCACTCACACACACTGTCAAACTCTCGCTCACACACTATCAAACCACTCTCACACACTATCAAATTCTCACTCACACACTATAAAACCACTCACACACACTATCAAACTCCTTCTCACACACTATTAAACTCTGTCTCTCACACACACTATCAAACTATCACTCACAAAGTATCAAACTCTTGCTCTCACACTATCAAACTCTCTCACACACAGTATTATACACTCTCACACATACTATCAAACTCTCGCTCACACACTGTCAAACCTCTCTCACACAGTATCAAATTCTCTCTCTCACACACCATCAAATTCTGGCTCACGCACTGTCAGACCCCCCTCACACTTTCAATCACCACTGGTTCTTCTTAAGTTTCAGTTTCACCTTAAGCGCTCATGACAAGCCATTTTGACTATAATGCAAAGACTGGCACATAGGACAAGCCATTACTGAAGCTGGTTTCACATTTCATGCAGGTGACTTACTGTTTCCATATTATGTAGTTTAGGCCTAGAGAACATTTAATCATGAAGTAGTAGGACATGCAGTGAAAGTGCTAATTGTAATATATTGAAATAAATAAGAAGAAAAAGTACAAAAATAAAAAGGAGGGTAGAGTGCATAGTTCTGAGGCACTATTTACATATGCAAAAAAAAAAAATGCTCATTGCCCATTACATCCATCACCTACAGGCCCTCACATTATGTGCCACTGCGAAAAGTAATGCATGTTATGAATATTGTAAATGTAGTAGTCTGTAGAAGTCTGCTGTGGCCTTACATACTGTAATGCAGATCAATGGTTTTGCTGTGTATTGGATAAGCCCTGACTTACAGCACATAACCTACAGTGGAAATAGAACACGCGGCAGCTTCAATATCAACTTTCTATTAGTTTGCCCATATGCCAATACATGCAAACGCAACCTGCAGGCAGAGGTGGACGAAGTACACCAAGTCAAAGTATAGATACTCCTAGTCAAATAGTACTCCACGACAAGTGGAAGTTGCCATGCAAAATTCTTACTTGAGTTGAAGTATGAAAGTACCAGCTTTCAAGTATTAAGTATTCAAAGTACTGTTATGGCCCCAATTTGTTATTACAATTTACTACACAACAGCAACAGCAAGGGATGACAGACACAATTTAAAACTTAAACAAATTTAATTAACAGACAAAGACTAACAATAACCTACAACTAAAGATCAAGATTGAATAAATGCAAAAAAACAGAAATATTTACAGTCCCTTTTTGTGGGGTTGGCTTGGTGATGTCCTGGGTAAGGGAAAATGCTCTAAAATGTAAAAATCCACAAAAGAAATTTCACAGGTCTTGAACAGAAATGACAGGTCTGGTCACATGTATCCTTCTCCTTGCAATTTCTCCTACTACTTGACTGTCTCAATTCTTTTCCTTATATACTCCTTTGCAGACCCCACCCACATTTAGACCTCTTTTTTTTATTTTCTGGGACTTGCCCCAGACATGTCCAGGACATGTCTGAACCTAGCTCCAGTCTGAGCTTCACAAAAAAAAGGTAAATACTGCCATCTAGTGGCCTCTATTCACATTACACCTCCATTCCAAAAGGGAAAAATTTTGACTCATAAAGGCAAAATTTTTCTTTTCAGTACTAAATGGTTAAGTGAACACTTGTCTATATATACATATCATACAATATTAAAATAAACACATGATATATATATACATATTCAAACACGGGATAAGCAATCAGCAATTACATTGTCTGTACCCTTCACATGCTTAATTTCCAAGTCAAACTCCTGTAAAATCAAACTCCAATTCAACAATCTCCGATTCTTGTTTTTCATCTTACTCAAAAACAATAACGGATTGTGGTCAGTGTACACAATCATTGGCTTTTCCCCTGTACAAACATAAACTTCAAAGTGTCGTAAAGAAAGGACGAGAGCCAACAGTTCCTTCTCTATTGTGGAATAGTTTGTTTGGTGGCGATTGAAGTTCCTGGAGAAGTATGCCACGGGATGCTCAATGTCATCAGAGTCACTTCTCTGTAGGAGCACAGATCCACAAGCTTGGTCGCTAGCATCGACCGCGATGGAGAACGGTTTGTTGAAGTCAGGAGATTTGAGCACGGGGAAGTGACACAGAAGAGACTTCAGGCGATCGAAGGCTCTCTGGCATGCATCATCCCAAGTGAACTTTACGCCTTTCTTCAGTTGGTTAGTTAGACTGAGAGCAATCTCAGCAAAGTTCTTGCAGAACTTGCAGTAGTACCCGATCATTCCAAGGAAGCGGCGCAAAGCTTTTTTGTTGTCAGGAACTGGAAAGTCCATGATGGCTTGGACTTTAGCATTTATGGGTGCCACCTTACCCTGGCCTATGACGTAGCCAAGATAGGTGACAGTAGCACAACCAAAGTCACTCTTGTTCAGGTTAACAGTCAGGTTAGCCTGGGTCAGGCGCTGGAACAACGTCTCTACATCTTTTAGATGTTCTTCCCAGGAGTCACTCCATGTGATCAGGTCATCGATGTATGCACCTGTGTGTGGCAATCCGAAGATTGTAGACTGTATCATCCTTTGGAACGTGGCTGGGGCACTTTTCATGCCAAAGGGTAGGACTTCATACTGGTACAATCCAGACGGTGTGGCAAAAGCAGAGATGCTCTTGGCCCTCTCAGTTAAAGGCACACACCAATAACCCTTCAATAAATCAATCTTGGTCAGAAACTTTGCTTTCCCTACTCTATCAATAGAATCATCAATCCTAGGTATTGGAAACACATCAGTCCTAGTTACAGCATTGACTTTGCGATAATCTGTACAGAATCTAGTACTTCCATCAGGTTTTGGAACTAGCACACAGGGTGAACTCCAATCTGAGTTGGAGGGTCTGATAATATCATGTTCTAACATGTACTCAACCTCTTTCTCAGCAATCTCTCTCTTTTCAGGATTCATCCGGTACGGATGCTGTTTAATTGGTTTGGCATCACCAACATCTACATCATGAGCGGCTATAGAAACTCTTTTTGGAACATCAGGAAACAGATCCTCATATTTCTTGATTAACCTCTCAAACTGATCTCTCTGTGAGGGTTCTAAGTGCTGGAGTTTTACATCAAGATTTTGCAACACTTCAGAATTTGACAATTTACATGAAAGAACTTCAGCTTTAATTCTAGGTTCATCATCTTGAAACTCCCCCTCATCTTCACATGTTTCGACCATTGGAGAATCTGAAGTGACAGCAGCAACCCTAGCATTTCTGTCATGATAAGGCTTCAGCATGTTAATGTGACACAATTGTTTTGGTTTTCTCCTATCTGGAGTCTTCACAATGTAATTGAGATCATTGAGTTTTGTCAGAATTTCATAAGGACCATGAAATCTAGCCTGCAATGGATTGGACTGCAAGGGAAACAACACAAGGACCTTGTCTCCTGCTTTAAACTCACGGCTTCTAGCCTTATGATCATACCAAGTTTTCATTTTTCCCTGACTTGATTTCAAGTTCTCTTTGGCTAGGTCACAAGCTGCATGCAATCTGTCCTTGAACTTGCTAACATAGTCTAACAGACTAATGTGCGGCTCTTCCTCTTGCCATTGTTCACTCAATAATAGCAAAGGTCCTCTCACTTCATGACCAAACACCAGCTCAAATGGACTGAATCCAGTAGACTTCTGCACTGCTTCTCTAGCTGCAAACAACAGCAAATGAACACCTTCATCCCAGTCTTTCTCATGGTCATAACAATAAGTCCTCATCATTGTCTTGAGAGTGGAATGAAACCGCTCTAAGGCACCCTGACTTTCTGGATGATAGGCACTAGAAAGAATCTGCTTTGCACCTAGTTCATACACAACCTGCTGAAACAATCCTGAAGTGAAATTGCTACCTTGGTCTGACTGAATTTCCCTGGGAAGGCCAAACAACGTGAAGAACTTTATCAAAGCCTTCGAGATTGCAGTTGCCTTGATGTTACGTAGAGGTATGGCTTCGGGGAATCTGGTAGATGCACACATGATTGTCAACAAGTACTGATTTCCAGATCTAGTCTTGGGTAATGGACCAACACAATCAACAATGACCTTAGAGAATGGCTCCCCAAATGCTGGGATAGGCTGCAATGGAGCTACAGATGGGTCTAACTGGTGTTTTCCAACAACCTGACAAGTGTGACAGGTTTTGCAAAAGTTGGAAACGTCTTTCCAAAGCCCAGGCCAGAAGAAGTGTTTCATGATCTTATCAACAGTCTTGTTAACACAAAGATGACCTCCTAAAGGTAAACTATGAGCCATTGTTAAGATCTCATTCCTGTAGACCTTCGGAACTACAATTTGCCTGACCACTGCCCAATCTGCATTGGCAGGGATATCAGGAGGGCGCCACTTCCGCATCAACACACCATCCTTGAGATAATACCCAACTGGGACTGCGTCTATTTCTTTATCAGGAAGGGCTCTCCTCCTTAGTGCACAAATTTCAGGATCATTAGCTTGCTCCTCAATCAACAGCTTTCTGGACAGAGACAAGTCTCCAGACACATCAGAATCACCAGACCCATCTGGCTGGCTGAACAGAGAACTGATAAAAGTGTCTGATAAGTTCTCAAACGGAGAAACCATAGTAGGCCAATCAGAGTCATGAGGCGAACCACCTGAGTGCTGACTATTCAATGTACTGGACGGCACCACAACATCTTCTTCTTTAGCCTTCTTGGCCATAGCATGAGTCACTGCGCAAGAAGGATACAGAGATGGGTCCTCATCCCCATCTTCAGTGCTCGGCTGTGAAGTAAGATGTACAGGGGGAATTACTTTGCCCCCAGCCAGGTCATTGCCTAGCAACAGAGAAACACCCTTTATAGGTAGACTTGACATAAGTCCCACCTTTACCTGTCCTGTAACTAAATCTGACTTCAAGAATATAGAGCGCAGGGGTACAGATACAGTCCTCCCTTCAATACCTTGTACAGGCATGAAATCCCCTGAAGCGGTCTCATCACGTAACTCCAAGGAGTCCATCAACAAAAGTGACTGAGAAGCTCCGGTATCCCTTAAGATATATATGGGGACAGGAGTAGTATGCTCATTCAGAGCCACAAATCCCTCTGACACAAATGGAAGAAATTCCTCCCTCAAGAAGTCAGCTGTATCAGGCTTTTTAGCCCCACAAGAAGCAGGTAATTTAGCAGATCGGTAATCTACTACAGGGGTTTCTAACCTTGTTTTCACAAAGGCATTTGGTTTGGTATCCTTCTCTTTTTCTTTCTTAGCTTTTAGGAACCAACAGTTAGTTGTAACATGACCAGATTTCTTGCAATAACTGCAAACTAGACCACTTTTGTCACTGTCAGCTTTCACACTTTGATCAGACCTGTTACTGGATTTCTGAGCACCATCATCAGATTTGTCTTTGTCTTTGGGTGAGGAATCTTGGGTATCACCGTAACCCTTTTTCTGAAATTGGGACCATCTATTGTTACTGCTAGACTGAAATTTGGACTTATGTGTGAGAACATATTCATCTGCAAATTTGGCAGCTGATTGCAAATTCAGTGCTTGCTTCTCATTAAGGTAGGTCTTAATATCATCCTTAACACAGTTCTTGAATTCTTCAACTAACACCATCTCTTTTAGTGTTGAAATCATCCTTGACCTCCATAGAAGTACACCAGCGCTCAAAGCAAACTTTCTTCTCATTAGCAAATTCCACATAAGTCTGATTTTCAGATTTCTTCAGACCTCTGAATTTCTGTCGGTAAGCCTCTGGAACCAACTCATAAGCTCTCAAAATAACCTTTTTGACAACCTCATAATCAGAGGAATCATCTGCAGACAAAGCCGAATCGGCTCGTTGAGCGTTACCCTTGAGGACAGTTTGCAACATCAGAGGCCAGTGTTCCTTTGGCCACTGGAAACTCTTTGCTACCTTTTCAAAACACTGGAAATAGTTGTCAACATCCTCTTCCGAAAATGGAGGCACCAGTTTTACCTCCTGGCTAGCACGAAATTTATTTTCAATTGCAATTTTTATTTTTAGTTGCTCCATTTGGAGTCGTTCTTCTCTATCGAATTTCTCTAATTCAAAATCTCTCTGTCTTGCAAATTTTTCTAACTCAAATTCTCTTTGTTTTTCTTTTTCTTCCCTTTCTTTCTCTCTTTCTTCCCTCTCAAATTCTCTTTGTTTTTCTTTTTCCTCCCTTTCTTTTTCTCTTTCCTCCATTTCTTTCTCTTTTTCCTCCCTTTCTTTTTCTCTTTCCTCCCTTTCAATCTCTAGCATTTTTAATTTAAGTTCCATTTCTATATTTGGATTTTCCACTGGAAACTGTTCCAGATCTCCTGGTGCAAACACATTTTCATCAATGTAATATTCAACAATCTCTCTAGCCAGTCTTGCTTTTCGCATGGCTGGTTTTACCTCTGTCAGCTCCAAATGTCTGCATATTTCCAACAGTTCGGTCTTTTTAAAAGACTTCAAAACCCCTACGGTTGGTGATGCCAAGAAATCATCCATTGCTGTTGATCTGTCAATATTTTTAGGAAAATTCACAAAAACAATTTTACAATTTGAAATGTTAGATTTTCAATAAATTACTCACTCAATGGTCTGTGCCGGACTTGAGCCCCCAATTTGTTATGGCCCCAATTTGTTATTACAATTACACACAACAGCAACAGCAACAGCAAGGGATGACAGACACAGTTTAAAACTTAAACAAATTTAATTATCAGACAAAGACTAACAGTAACCTACAACTAAAGATCAAGATTGAATAAATACAAAAAAACAGAAATATTTACAGTCCCTTTTTGTGGGGTTGGCTTGGTGATGTCCTGGGTAAGGGAAAATGCTCTAACACGTAAAAATCCGCAAAAGAAATTTCACAGGTCTTGAACAGAAATGACAGGTCTGGTCACATGTATCCTTCTCCTTGCAATTTCTCCTACTACTTTACTGTCTCAATTCTTTTCCTTATATGCTCTTTTGCAGACCCCACCCACATTTAGACCTCTTTTATTTTATTTTCTGGGACTTGCCCCAGACATGTCCAGGACATGTCTGAACCTAGCTCCAGTCTGAGCTTAACAAAAAAAAGGTAAATAATGCCATCTAGTGGCCTCTATTCACATTACAGTACAAGTATATTTTCTTTTTATGTGTCTTTTTTGTTGATAATATGGGGCCACTAAAACTTGACCTGAGCTTAGGTTCTTTATACACAATATCACTATTTTCACACTTTAGGGCCTACCTGATGTCATAATTCTGATACTGTTAAAGTAGGACCATACATGGTTTTTACCTTTTACTATAATATATTATATTCAGATGCAAATGAACACACAGGAAGTGAACTAATTAGGAGAACTGAGGTCAGCATTGCCCTGCTCTTTGAAAATTATCATGACTTGTTTCTGACCTTTAGCTTTAGAATAAATCCACATATAATTTCAAGGATTCAAGGAGTTTTATTGTAACATACAGTGAAATACTGAGAGCGGGACATATAGTGAATTTGAAATTCACTATATTCACAATTCACATATATGTGTGTGTGTGTGTTGGAAGTGGATAAGAAATAGGGATAGTTGTGCTAATCTAAAACCATATTTAGGAGTTGAGTGTACTTCATTCATATTTCAAATGTAGTGGAGTAAAAAGTACAATATTTGTACTGAAAATAAAATGAAGTGAAAGTCACAAGTAGTCAAAATGTTTAATACTCAAGTAAAGTACAGATACTTGAAAATTGTACTTAAGTAGAGTACTTGAGTACATTTACTTAGTTACTGTCCACCACTGCCTGCATGGCTGGTTACCAGCTGGAAAAATTCCGAACACTGTAAACAAATGGACAGCTTCTGCTTCATAATCTAAAATATTAACAATTATTTTGGGTTAAAGATTACAGCTTTAAGTGTTAAGTAGCCTACATGATGCCATTTTTTGCAGCATACTTTAATATATGTTATTTTCTTAGAGTTCTGAGCTATTTTGACCTTAAAGTGAACTTATTTGATAAGAATACTGAAATGTCTGCAAAAGTAGGTCTTGTGCATAATTTTGATGCTGTGTGAGCAGATTCAATGTGATTACATGCAGTTCTGAAATATTATCATAAATTTATGCTTCTCATGGTGAGCTATAATAAAGCAACTATATGCTCAGCCATGTAGGCTACTATTAAACTGTCATCCTCAATTTCTCACGTCATTTTCCCAGCTTGTGATCTATCTATCTATATATCTGTCTGTCTGCCTGTCTATCTACCTATCTATGGTTGTGTGTGAGAAAGGTTATGATAGTGTGTGAGAGCGGGTTTGGTGATGTGTGAGAGAGAGTTTAGTAGTGTGTGAGAGAGAAACATCTTCGCAGTTTCCTATTGGCTGATAAAGCTGCCAGTTGTTTTCACCTCCCCTGATTGGCTGGAACAGTTTTCCCTCCAAATGAACTCCAGTCTTCAGGATTGTCTCAGAATGGCTGCCTCTTCAAACGATGGCGAAATTACAAATGCTATTCAGGTGCTTTCTGTAAGGGATAATTAACTAAGGTGTGCATTCAACGGTTTTAATGCACGACGCGGAGGCAAATCGCGTCGGTTGGTTGCCTCAGCGAAGTGCATTAAAACCGTGGAATGCTCACCTTCGAGTTGATTATTCCGCTTATACCATGGTCAATCACCAGCAATATCAACTCGCAGCATTCAGAAATTTTTGGTGAAAGTTTTGCATTTGCACTAAAAAAAAACGAGCTGGTAATCATTAAACAGGTGCCGCGCCTTCTCATACCCAATACTATAGGCCAAGTTAAATTGAATCAGCTATCTTAGTTCATCTTACGTTCGTGGAGATAGAATTTTTTGCACATGCTTACATCTGTTTACCAGCTGATTTGATAACGGATTCCAGCTGAAATGGAGATTATGCATAACGCAACATTATGTGCGATTATGCAGACTCTAGCTAACTTGCTACCCACAATTACAATGAACTTATGACGGTTCGGTAGTCAGCGAGGTGAAATCAGTCTGCTGGCACAGCACGTAGCTAGCGAACTGTCATCAGTTGCTGACACATGAAGAGACACGTTAGCTTCCTTTGTAACCGTACACAGTTACAATCGTTTAATGAATAAAGCATGATTACTTCGCTGCTATAGTATTTCCGGTCATTATTGCTTGAGTACGTAAGGGATAATAAACGAGAAGGCGTGCATTCCACAGTTTTAATGCACGACGCGGAGGCAAAAGGTGGCTGCCTCCGCGAAGTGCATTAAAACCGTGGAATGCTCACCTTCGAGTCGATTATCCCGCTTATACCATGGTCATTTGCCAGCGATATCAACTCGCAGCATTCAGAAATTTTTGGTGAAAGTTTTGCACTTAAAAAAAAAAAAAAAACCCAGCTGGTAATCATTAAACAGGCGCCGCGCCTTCTCATACCCAATAGCCTACTATAGGCCAAGTTAAATTGAACCAGCTATCTTAGTTCATCTTACATTCATGGAGAAAGATTTTTTTGCACACGCTTACATCCATTTACCAGCTGATTTGATTACAGATTCCAGCGGAAATGGAGATTTTTCATAACGCAACATTATGTGCGATTATGCAGACTGTAGCTGACTTGCTACCCACAATTACAATGAACTTACGACGGTTTCTGCAGTCAGCGAGCTGAAATCAGTCTGCTGGCATAGCACGTAGCTAGTGAACTGTCAGCAGCTGCTGACACATGAAGTGGACATGTTAGCTTCCTTTGTAATCATACACAATTTCAATCATTTAATAAATAAAGCCTGATTACTTCGCTGCTATAATATTTCTAGTCATTATCGCTTGAGTACCTATAGTTAACCACCCCGCAGGACGCAACTTATGTAACGCCGCTAAATTTACTGGAGATAAATTAGCAGCTAGGTTTCTGTTGTACCCAGCCGAATACCACGTTTAACGTTGCTATGGTTACAAGTTGGCTAGTGGATGAATTTCGAATGGTGAAACGACCGTAGCCGAACTACCTGTGCGGTTCCACGGTTTTAATGCATACCTGCCAGCCAATCAGAAAAAAGTATTCATTCAGACCATGGTATAATACAGTATAATGTACTATGAACAAGGATCCAGGTGTGCTATAAAACAAATAAATGAATAAGAGCAAATTATATATATGAACAGGTATTCAGGTGTGCTACAAAAATAAAAATAAAGATACATAACACATGTATGTACAGAGGATATACAGCATTGACAATATATATATAGTTTAGATGAAGGGATTGGCTGGGGTACATTCACTGTCCATGAGAGACATGAAGAGGGAAAGGGCAGGTATGGTGCCATGGTAGGGGGGCATGGGAGTTCAGCAGGGGATTGAGTTCAGTAGGGAAACAGTTCCTAAATCTGCTGGTGTTGGTCAGAGGGCTCCTCAAGCGCCTTCTAAAGGTGAGGAGTTGAAAAAGTGTATGGTTGGGATGCAAGGGGTCCTTAAGGATGCTGCAGAAGAGTTGGTGATGGGCCTTCTTAACCAGGCTGGAGATGTTAATAGTTTATGTCAGGTTCTCAGAGATGTGAATCCCCAGGAACTAAGCTGGAGACATGTTCAACAACCATGCTGTTGATGTGGATAGGTGTGTGTGTCTCACTTCTCCTTTCTGAAATCCACAATGACCTCCTGGGTGTTGAGTAGAGTAGAGTAGAGTAGCGATAGAAGGTTATTGTCAGCACACCAGGCAGCTAAGTGCTGAACCTCTGCCCTGTACTCTGACTCATCGTTGTTTGTAACGAGTCCAATCACTGTGAGGTCATCTACTAATTTGATGATGAAGTTGGATCCATACATGGGCTTGCAGTCATGGGTGAAGAGGTTGTGGCCAGACTTAACATGCTGGGGTCTGTTGATCAGAAAGTCTATGATCCAGTTGAAGAGCAGGGCACTAATTCCGAGCTCCCCAAGTATAGTGATTACAGTACTTTGGAGGGAACAACTTGAATGCTGAACTGAAATTACGAAACAGCAGTCTTGCGTAATATTTCTTGTTGTCCCTCTGTTAGCACACTAGACTGACAATCAGCAGTTTCACTGCATGTCCTACTACTTTATGAAAAATGATATCTAGGCCTATACTACACAAAATGGAAACATGTAAGAAAACAGTAAGTACCATGAAATGTTAAACCGGCTTCAGTAATGGCTTGTTCTTTACGCTTTGTATATGTCTTTGCATTATAGTCAAAATGGCTTGTCATAAGCGCTTAAGGTAAAACCGAGAGAGAGAGTTTGATAGTTGTGTAAGAGAGAGTTTGATAGTGTATGAGAGAGAGTTTAATAGTGTGTGAGCGAGAGTTTGATTGTGTGTGAGAGAGTTTAATTGGTGTGTGAGAGAGTTTGATAGTGTGTGAGCGAGATTTTGATTGTGTGTGAGAGAGAGTTTAATAGTATGACAGAGAGTTTAATAATGTGCGTGAGAGAGTTTGATACTGTGTGAGTGAGAGCTTGATAGTGTGTGAACGAGAGTTTGATAGTGTGTGAGCGAGAGTTTGATAGTGTGTGAGTGAGAGTTTGATAGTGTATGTGAGTGGTTTGATAGTGTGTGAGTGAGATTTTGATAGTGTGTGAAAGTGGTTTGATAGTGTGTGAGCGAGAGTTTGATAGTGTGTGAGAGTGGTTTGATATTGAGTGAGAATGAGTTTGATAGTGTGTGAGAGAGAGTAGCTGATATTTTTGGCCTATACGGCCTCTCATACATGTGTGAGTGTGTGTGTGCTTTTGTGTTTGTGTATGTGTGTGTGTGTGTGTGTGTGTGCGTGTGCGTGTGCGAAAGAGACAGCTCCCCGGAGACATTGAGATGGGGGCAAAAGAGGGATGGAAGGGGAGTTCAGCATGAAGCTCCATGACCCAGGTAAGTGTGTTTATGAAATTGGCTGTAAAGATTCAAGGACTCTGGAACAAAGTGACAGAGAGAAATGCAGTTGCGTGTCTGTAGGTCAGTTTTTCATGATAGCTCATTGAAGCGCTACTGAACCACTGCCAGGACTGTAGCTCATCTTCAAATACCACCAGCCCATCAGAAAAGATGTGTGAACCCAGGAACTATCCAGAGGAGATCTGCTTCCTTATTCTTAAGACGGGAATTCCAAAATTGTTCATTTTTAATTATTATGTATCATTATCTATGAGTCTGTGATTGATTTTGTCTGTACCCCATTCATATTCAGATGGTTAAAATGCATTTAATGGTTGGGGAAAGTGGCGTTCGCTGTGTTTGGCAGTCCTGGACATCGAGGATGTAGAGGACGTCTATCTAACTGGTTTCATGATAGCGGGTCTGCTATCATTGGGGTTTGGTCTGTTTTTGATTGACCATAGGATAAAGAAAACTTTGAAAAGCATGGCTATGGAAAAACCAAGGCGATGGAAATGACGACTAATCAAGAGATCCAAGCAAAGATGCAGTATTATTATACCTCTCATCTACTCCAAATTAGCCGGAACAAACCAAATGATTATGAAAGGGGTTTTGGGGCAATGTCGCATTGGATCAAGAGTGGCATTTGAATCTAAAGTTATATGGACACTCACCTATTCTGTAATTATAATTCTCATGATATTCATAAATCTTGCGATCGTATTTTCTGACGTTTAAATCGTAGCGTGCATGGACACTAGCTCTGCTGTGATTTATAATCCCTATGATATCTTAACCATAATCAAACTGTTTTTCTGGAAGTTGGGGGCGGGACTTTGACAAGCGATTTCGCTTCTCCCGCGACCCTTTCGGTCATGATACATGATACATGTTGTGTTGTGTTGAAATTGTCATGAAACGACTATGCAATCATGCCGAAATTTTAAAAAAAAAATAAAAAATTGTTTTCTCACACTTGTGGTGCAAGTGCACTCCTCCTGCTCCATCGCTCTGTGGTAAATTGTCCAGTGTCAAATTCGCT
Organism: Gymnothorax reevesii; assembly: GCA_029721435.1. Taxonomy (NCBI): domain Eukaryota; kingdom Metazoa; phylum Chordata; class Actinopteri; order Anguilliformes; family Muraenidae; genus Gymnothorax; species Gymnothorax reevesii. The sequence goes on along the minus strand of CM056589.1, from coordinate 1,891,279 downwards.
CGGATACAGTTTATATGGCTCCACTATGGGCCCGTCCACACAAGAACAATTTTTTTGAAAACGATGACGTGATGTTATGATTCTGCCCTATGTGTGTGCATTCTCTTTTTGCTTATTTGTGCTTGTGCTTTACTTTGTGGGGTGTGGTGGGGGTTTGGTTATTTCTAAATCGTTTTCCCTTTTGGGTGCATGTGTGTGCATTTCTGTTGCTGTTTGTTTGTTGCCAGATTCGTCTCTGCCCATACAATTCTCTGGCCATCAAGCCGTCCATCATTAGCATCATTTATTCCTCCTCCGTCAGCTGATTCTCCGTCAGCCAGTCCGGTGCTGCCCCGTTCGTGGAATACCGTTTGAATATTACGAAGTCCTGCCCGTGCCCCAGCTAGGTTTGCTCGTCTGATGTTCTGTGGTCTGTCTGTGCAGTGTGTGTGTGGGGAAATAACTTGGTCAGGGGTAGATGGGGGCCCTTATACACTCCACACGCATGTAGGTATTTTTTATTGTCTAGTCCACTGGTTTAGCAGCAGCTGCCACCCTCTGTATTTTGGTTTTGCGCAAATGTTAGGATAGTTTATTATTTTATTCTGTAAATATTTTTCTTGTTCAGTTTTGTTTTATTCCTTTTGTTTATTTGGCAGTGCTTAGGACCTTGTTGTTTTCCTCTAACTTTGTTTGTAAATACTTTTGTAAATAGATTGTTTACTGTGCACCTTACGTTCACCTCTGTACCACTGTGGCCATTGTAAATATACTTTTTGCACCCGATTTCCGTATTCCCTGTCTGTTAAAATTTCAACTTTTATTTGGACAACATCTTCCCTAGACGTAACAGTACATGACAAAAGTAAAAATGAAAAAGGGAAAGTAAACACTATAGATGATTTGCGTTCATTTGTGAATGGCTCCAATGGCTGGGATTCTGTCCAATGAAACCAACATAGCATGATACGTTTTGCATTAACCCTTTAAACCCAAGGGTCCCTAACACACGAGAAGAAACGGCAAAAAAGGAAGCTTTACCTTTGTAACAATATAGTCACTCTGCGCATCAAATTCAACATAAGAACCTCAGCTACAAGAATATATAACCTATTTTTACATGCTCCAAAAACAATTCTGACACCAACAAAATTAATTACCTAACACAAAAATCCCTACAGCGCCACCTAGTCAACCAACTCGCCACAATGTCGATGCTCTCGCTCTGCCGCTTTATACCACATGCGCAACCAACAGCTCAAATGAAACCGGAGACTCCACAGATTCCAATGATCAGCCCCCTTTACTCTACTCCACAGCACCTGCAAGATGTCATCATACTATAATTTGAGGAACGTTTGTCTGTTTGTCTGTCTGTCTGTCTGTCTGTCTGTTCCCCTCCTCCAAGGTCCTCTGACGGATCTTCACCAAACTTGGTGGGTCTATGTAGGTTGTCCCTGGAATTGTCCTTGAAGGGTTAGTTTTTTGAAAGGTCAAGGTCACTGGGGTCAAAGGTCAATTTTTCGCATCTCCCATCTCCCTGGACAGATTTTCATGAAAGTTAGTACGTGGACGTAGGTCGTCACAACAAATGACCGCAAGAGGTCCGTTCCGTCAAAGGTCAAGGTCAGGAGGGTCAAAGGTCACCGTATTCATGAAAGTTGGTAAGTGGACGTAGGTAAATTATTCTCGCCACGGGTAATTCACTCGTCAGCGAAAGAAGAGCAACAACAGAAATGGGTTCATAAAACAAGAGTAAAAACATCTGAACAAATCTCACACGTGTCCCCTTTATTTTGAGACCAAAATTTTTCATATAGACCTTGTAGTTGCAGAGGTATGCCCTTTTCAAAGTTGAGGTCTAAAAAATAGGCTTGGGTTAAAGGTGATCTGCGTGACTCACAACAGAAACCAAGTTAATGATGCAACACTTGCATAGCCCCAGCTTTATGCAGGGACACACCATCAAATATGATGCGACGCAAACAACTTTATTTCAGTACACAAAATTAACAAACAGGGCAAAGGCTATGAATATGCCATTTGCGACAGATTAAATTGTCCACAGTGTTACTGCCATGTGTTTCTGTATGTGAAGGTACGAAAATGGCACCCACAATATAATGAGAAGTAATTTCAGAATCATCCCACTATAAAATAAGCTAACTTTTTAATCAGGGGTCACCTGGGCATGGTTGATCCTTTCTTTCAATATCAACATCACAACCTGAAAAGAATTGTTTAAATGTAGCACTGAGAATATTCAAGACAGGAGCTGCATTGTGCTTTCATGAGAAAAAAGTCTCTTTCTATATTCAGCCAAGCTGGATGAGTCATGTCCTGACCTCGCGACTAAATGGCTGTAGGTTTGTGACCTTGGTGGGAGTTGTTTGCCCACAAACACTCAAAGTGTGTCAGGGATGCACACAGCCTACATTACTTGTCCAGGTATCTGGCCATATGTATAGATAATATGTAAATATTAAAGTTATGTAAGCCACTGTGAAAAAGGGCATCTGCCAAGCAAACAAATAACTGCCATGATGCAGCGAAATTGGAAGGACAGTGTGGCAATGAAGCAGCTCATGTTTTCATCAGGCTTATAAGATTCACCCAGAATTTTCTGATGTTCTGCTATCTGTACAAATGCACAAATAATCTATTAATATTTTCTTGAGAAATTATAAACAGCCAAACACAATGGAGACATTATCAAGCACTGTGTCAAAATAAATAATGAACATTGAGCCTCATGCAGCAGCATTCTCTTCAAATTGTTTTATATTTCCTCTTAATATTTTGTTCAGAGAAAAAAATGAGAGAAGTCAACTCCAGATGCACCAAATGTTTTACAGTGCAAATGTGCTCTTCCCATGTGTGCTGAATGATGAATCCCATTTGATCGTAAATCGGAGGCACGTGGCCGATTGGTTGTAATTTGCATAGTGAACGCCCACTAAACACCGTATTAGGACAGGTGTCGTGCCATGTGCAAACAGCTGACTATGGCACAACCATTGGAGAGATGCCATTGAAAAAAGGTTGTCAGAAGCAGCGAAATTGAAGTAATGAAGCTAAGCGCAAGTTCAGTCAGGAAGACTCCTTGGCAAGCTCTCGCCAATTTATTTTCATTCAGTCTGCTTTCACTCCTCTTGCATGCTTTCATTCTAGCTGTGATCACGCAGGGCTGTCAATCGAATCATCAGCTGATCTCGTCCATCCATTAACACTGCGACACACCTATGTTGTTGTCCTATCCTCTTGGTGCCGTTTTTTTAAAAATGACTCTCTCAGCCTCTCATACACGGAGGCTGCCATCACCCCCATCAATCAGAGGCTCCAGAGTCCAGACTCCATGGGGGGGTTTATCCAGCTGTGCCTCAGGCCAGAGGCTCCAGTGTTCGGACTCCATGGGGGGGTTTATCCAGCTGCGCCTCAGGCCAGAGGCTCCAGTGTCCGGACTCCATCGGGGGGATTTATCCAGCTGCGCCTCAGACCAGAGGCTCCAGTGTCTGGACTCTATGGAGGGTTTATCCAGCTGCGCCTCAGGCCAGAGGCTCCAGTGTCTGGACTCCATGGGGGGGATTTATCCAGCTGTGCCTCAGGCCAGAGGCTCCCGTGTCCGGACTCCATGGGGGGATTTATCCAGCTGCGCCTCAGGCCAGAGGCTCCAGTGTCGGGACTCCATGGGGGGGATTTATCCAGCTGTGCCTCAGGCCAGAGGCTCCAGTGTCGGGACTCCATGGGGGGATTTATACAGCTGCGCCTCAGGCCAGAGGCTCCAGTGTCTGGACTCCATGGGGGGGGTTTATCCAGCTGCGCCTCAGGCCAGAGGCTCCAGTGTCGGGACTCCATGGGGGGGATTTATCCAGCTGTGCCTCAGGCCAGAGGCTCCAGTGTCTGGACTCCATGGGGGGATTTATCCAGCTGCGCCTCAGGCCAGAGGCTCCACTGTCCGGACTCCATGGGGGGGATTTATCCAGCTGCGCCTCAGGCCAGAGGCTCCAGTGTCCGGATTCCATGGGGGGGATTTATCCAGCTGCGCCTCAGGCCAGAGGCTCCAGTGTCTGGACTCCATGGGGGGGATTTATCCAGCTGCGCCTCAGGCCAGAGGCTCCAGTGTCTGGACTCTATGGGGGGTTTATCCAGCTGCGCCTCAGGCCAGAGGCTCCAGTGTCTGGACTCCATGGGGGGATTTATCCAGCTGCGCCTCAGGCCAGAGGCTCCACTGTCCGGACTCCATGGGGGGGATTTATCCAGCTGCGCCTCAGGCCAGAGGCTCCAGTGTCCGGATTCCATGGGGGGGATTTATCCAGCTGCGCCTCAGGCCAGAGGCTCCAGTGTCTGGACTCCATGGGGGGGATTTATCCAGCTGTGCCTCAGGCCAGAGGCTCCAGTGTCTGGACTCTATGGGGGGTTTATCCAGCTGCGCCTCAGGCCAGAGGCTCCAGTGTCTGGACTCCATGGGGGGGATTTATCCAGCTGTGCCTCAGACCAGAGGCTCCAGTGTCTGGACTCTATGGGGGGTTTATCCAGCTGCGCCTCAGGCCAGAGGCTCCAGTGTCTGGACTCCATGGGGGGGATTTATCCAGCTGTGCCTCAGGCCAGAGGCTCCCGTGTCCGGACTCCATGGGGGGATTTATCCAGCTGCGCCTCAGGCCAGAGGCTCCAGTGTCGGGACTCCATGGGGGGGATTTATCCAGCTGTGCCTCAGGCCAGAGGCTCCAGTGTCGGGACTCCATGGGGGGGATTTATCCAGCTGCGCCTCAGGCCAGAGGCTCCAGTGTCTGGACTCCATGGGGGGATTTATCCAGCTGCGCCTCAGGCCAGAGGCTCCAGTGTCGGGACTCCATGGGGGGGATTTATCCAGCTGCGCCTCAGGCCAGAGGCTCCAGTGTCTGGACTCCATGGGGGGATTTATCCAGCTGCGCCTCAGGCCAGAGGCTCCACTGTCTGGACTCCATGGGGGGGATTTATCCAGCTGCACCTCAGGACAGAGGCTCCAGTGTCTGGACTCCATGGGGGGATTTATCCAGCTGCGCCTCAGGCCAGAGGCTCCACTGTCTGGACTCCATGGGGGGGATTTATCCAGCTGCACCTCAGGACAGAGGCTCCAGTGACGGGGCTGCATGGGGGGGATTTATCCAGCTGCGCCTCAGGCCAGAGGCTCCAGTGTCTGGACTCCATGGGGGGATTTATCCAGCTGCGCCTCAGGCCAGAGGCTCCACTGTCTGGACTCCATGGGGGGGATTTATCCAGCTGCGCCTCAGGACAGAGGCTCCAGTGTCAGGACTCCATGGGGGGATTTATCCAGCTGTGCCTCAGGCCAGAGGCTCCCGTGTCTGGACTCCATGGGGGGGATTTATCCAGCTGTGCCTCAGGCCAGAGGCTCCACTGTCCGGACTCCATGGGGGGGATTTATCCAGCTGTGCCTCAGGCCAGAGGCTCCAGTGTCCGGACTCCATGGGGGGGATTTATCCAGCTGTGCCTCAGGTCAGAGGCTCCAGTGTCTGGACTCCATGGGGGGATATATCCAGCTGCGCCTGCGGCCAGAGGCTCCAGTGTCTGGACTCCATGGGGGGATTTATCCAGCTGTGCCTCAGGCCAGAGGCTCCAGTGTCGGGACTCCATGGGGGGGATTTATCCAGCTGTGCCTCAGGCCAGAGGCTCCACTGTCCGGACTCCATGGGGGGGATTTATCCAGCTGTGCCTAAGGCCAGAGGCTCCTCAGATTGCGAAATCCCCTAACGAGTCCGAGCGCCAACAATTTAAGACTATCATCACAGCTGTTCATTCTGAAATTTCTAATGAATGTTTATCTTTATCAATTGTCCTGATTGAACTGTTAAATCAACTGAAACAAATTAAAGGACCAGTGTGTAATATTTGGCATGGTGTATTGGAAAAATCTGAATATACTACCCGTTAATATGTTTATATATGTGTATAATTGCTATAAAATAAAATTTGTTTGGTTTACGTAGCCTTATAGTTATGCATTTATATATACATATAGCAAGGGCCTTGCTTTAGAGACGTCGCCATCTTACACCACCATGTTGGTACGGCAGCCAGACTGGACAATCCAGCCAGCTAGATAAATCCCAGTCGTGGAAGACGCCATTTCCGCAAAAGTGTTTTGGTCCTTGGAGGTCACCGTCTTTTTGCCGACAGCAAGGTCGAGCCGTCGAGCGTGAGTGAGTGAGCAAGCGCTGCTGTCTAGAATCTGAAAGCTGGATGTCACTGTCCCCCCCCCATTTCACATACTGGTCCTTTAAATGTGATATTCCAGAATATTATATTCTAAATTTGGATCAATTGACCAATAGTATTTTTTTACCACAAATTAAATAACCCAATAAAAAATTTATTTAAAACATATAGAATCAAATTTAAGTTTATTCCATATCGGACGGTATTTCAACCTATACAGATTGTGTAACATCATGTGTAACATTGGTAAGAACGAGTCAATTTTCACCATCCTGGATGAGGTTTTCAGGTTTTCTTTCATTATCATACTTCATACTATCATTTTTTTTAAGCTTTCAAAAATATTTTAATGAAATCTTCACTCTCCATTTATTATTTCATTAATGAAAACCTAGTTATATTCAAAAATGACTTTTTTTATGTTCTTAAAATGTAAAACTTGTTCCTGTGGTTTGGTCATACAATTTCTGAACTGTATTAATGGGATGTTTTTCTCTTATCTTGGTAAGAGTGCTCTCAACCGCTTGTGAGATTTTCTCTTACCAAAGAGAAGAGCAAAGATGAGAAACACTGGTGGATCCCAGAAATCAATGGGTACAAAAAAAGAGAGAGAAAACCGTGGATGACATCAATAATAAGAAAAATAATGTTTGTGTATCCGGCCTGGGGCCTTTCTGTGTGGAGTTTGCATGTTCTCCCCGTGTTCGCGTGGGTTTTCTCCGGGTACTCCGGTTTCCTCCCACAGTCCAAAGACATGCATATCAGGTGACTTGGAGACACTAAATTGCCCAAAGGTATGAGTGTGAGGGTGAATGTTTGTGAATGGTGTGTGCGCCCTGCGATGGACTGGCAACTTGTCCAGGGTGGGTCCCTGCCTTTGCCCATAGTCAGCTGGGATAGGCTCCAGCTCGCCCCGTGACCCTAGTGAGGAACAAGCGGGTATAGAAAATGAATGAATGAATGAATGTTTGTATATTGCTTCTTGCATGAGGCCCATTGTTTTCTCAAGGTGATCATTCATCATTTCAAAATCAAATCACAGAAAGTTCAGAGGTCATACAAAAGTAATCCTAAGAGGTAATATTGGGATTTTCTGAATTTTTTTTCAGAAGTATTGCCAAAAAGAGTGGTGCATCTATTTGATATGGAAGTAAAGAGCGCAGAATTACAGGGAGCCACCAAGAGTCTATGATAGCCCTTCCTTCAAAATACCGTCCCTATAAAGTACACTGTGATAATATGGTGAAAAACGGAAAATAGCAAAATATGGAAGCAATGACCTTTCCAAATACCACCCAGTTCTAGCTTAATTTAAGTGATAAGAACAGCAAATTTAGGAATGCTCCTGTTTTCTAGATGAAGTACTTTTCAACTTCAACCCAATCTCTGCTTAAATGGAATCCCACTTCCTGAGAAAATAAAATTCTCCCTCAAGCCATCCGCAGAACATCGATTGGAACACTAGGTGGCGACGTAAGAGCCAAACTGCACCTGTTGGTAAATTAAACATTCTGTGGTGGCAGGCTGCCAGGGAGAAGAGGACATATTTTTAGCAATCTGGTAGTTGTTTCATATTTTTAAATGATGTTTTTTTATGTCATACAGATTTATTAAAAGCCACATTGTTCTGTTTATCTGTGTGTGGGTTATGGAGGAAAATGAAGCTAAATGGGGCATAACATTTCATAATTAAACAATCCTCGCAGACTGTTTTTCATCTGTTTCAAAAAAATGTAAAAAATAAATGGAAGCATTTACAGATTCACAAAGGAATTAAGGGACGGATCACAACCTTACATGTCTACATAATTAGATGGCATCAGTGGTGCTGCAAACTAGATAAGATGGTGACTGCAGTCTGTTAGTTACAGAAACAACCTTTTTTACGTTATCTCTGAAGTACTGTTCGGCATGTCTGAATGCCTTGTTCCGCCATAAAAGCACCCATCATCCATCCATCCATTCATCCATCCCTCCCTCCCTCCATTGATTATCTAACATGCTCGGGTGAGACAGGGGGTTGGGCTTTGGGTGGTGGGTTACCCGCCCTCTTCCCATAATTCATCTGAATTGTGTGTGTGTGTGTGTGTGTGTGTTTTAGTGCTCATATCTCCATCTTTCATCTTTGCATCCATACAATGAATTACTGAGAAGCAAACCATCAGAACATGATGGAACCATCAAAAATAATATAAAAACTTCCCTTTATTTATTCTAGAAGAGTAGTAATCTTGTCCTGATCATTTATGCCATTCTGATTAATGCTAAAAAATGTAAAAGAAACAATGAATTTAATTGCTTTTTGTTTGTCATTGTTTGTCCTCCCTGATATGATCTACACTCCTAAAGATGAAAGGATAACTTCTCTCTTTTTTTGTAAATTTGGCATCTCCAGTCCCACCCAAATCTGGGACGTCCTAATAGTTGTCAGTGATGCACATGCTGCCAAGTCAGGAGAGAGCGGACTGCTGGCACGTCTCCTGTGAAACACATTCCCATCAGCCGCTGCTTTGTCACCCACAGTTTCCAACCCTGCAGGCATAGAACTGAGGGGAAACCCAACCATATGCTTTCTCAAAAGGCAACTGACAAGCATCCAGTGGGCCAGTATGAGGCCATTGAGCAACAAACAATGCTAACCCATATCAACTGTATCCCTCCCATTTCCCTGAGCAGCACAAAGCCAATTATGAGGAGGCTGCTGGCCACAGCGGCCAATGGCATGGCTGGATTCTGAGCCAATGCCTCTGCAGTCACTCTTGCACCCCTAGCGGCGCCATTGCCAAGTGAGCTAACCCAGCAGCAAGACAGTCGTTAAGTTTTGATGTATTTTTTTCCTCCTGTGTCATGAGCAAACAACACCTCTGCCCTCTTACCCTCAGACATGCAGATGTGTTCGGACAGTTTTTTGCGGAGGCCTGATTGGCATCCTCATGTTTCTCGGAGGTCGGACAGGGTCTGCATATCGCAAATAAAACACATAAAAGGCACTGGCGCTTGCTGCTGATGCGGGAGAACAGATGCTGGCCCTGGAGGGCGGAGCAGGGATCGCTGGCTCTCAGCTGGGGCCTCTGTAGCCACCGGCAGGGATGTTGGCAGACTCACTGGTAGCAGAATGCTGATTGGGTTTCATTAGGACACAGATGTGGCTGAGCTGCTGTGCTGTCGGTGCAGGTGCTGTTCTATAAACGCTCGCAGCGAACTCCGAGCTGAGCTCGCATCTTATGGGAGTTTTCTTTTTAACACTTTTGCAAGGTAAAGCCAAAAGCATTTGGATGCCATGCGGCCCGACAGGTCAGGAGTTCAAACACTATAATACTGTGTTAGTTTTGCCCATGAATACGAACCAGCATTCCCTGAAAAGTAAGTAAGTGGTCTGAGCCAAGCCCTCACTGTCAAATACTGTAGGTCTTATAACCCTGAGCAGGGAAAAGACAACAGTGGGAGGAGGGAGAGGGTGGAACCGCTGAGAGCCCAGAGCCTGTCTGCGCCAGGGGGAGCGATCTGAGCTTTTCAGCGATTCCTGACGGGTTTCATTCACAAAGGGGTAATGGAGTATTTTTCTTTTGTTTCACGTAAAAAAAACACTTTTTTGTATGTTAGGTGGTTGTTTAGTTTAATATTTCTCCTCATTCAGCTGTGCTGCGGTCCTTTAGTGTTTCTTTAGTTTGAGAGCGATGGATATTTTGAACTATTCAGTGCTACAAGTCGAGCAGTGACGTCTGATTTATTTTAGTGCATGTCATTGCAATCGATTAGTTACACTGAACTGCTTCGAACGGACACTCTGATGCTTCACTCATATCCATGTCTTAACTCTCCACTGGTGTCTGGGATTCGGGAGTCATCTGCCTTTTACCATGTTAGAACACTGCGACCCCACAGCAGGAAGTACAATCTCAGCAGGGCTTTGTGTGTAAATTCCCATATCTTGCTTGAAAAAGAGATCATTCTTCTCGTATGATGACCAGGTGAAATAAAGGTTATAATTATAATTTCCGTTTTGGTTGATCTGTAAATTTCTACAATTCAGTATATTTGCATCCTTGTTACAGATGCCGGCTCCAGCTGTAAAAGCGCAGATATGGCGACCAGTGAATTCCAGCCAAAGGCAGTTTGGCGATGCTGACATCCCAGCTCTCCCGGCAGGAGCTCGCAGGCTCCATTTTACAGCCGGCTGCATCACCACTCGCTAAGCAAATCCCCAGTTAAAACACAAGAGGGCTGTGTATTCTTTAATGCTCCATATAAAAACATGACACTGCTCCGTGCCTCCACTGTCAGCCACATAAGGGCTGGTTTACCTCAAAGGTCACGCATCTGAATAGATGTTTTCCAGTAATATCTACAGTCAGTCTGGGGCTCCCAGCAGTTTCTCCACATCACTCAGCAATGTAAGGCTCTGAGCTGAGGTGAGTCCGACTTTCACTTTCCACTTTGATATTACATGGGGCAAGACAGTCACATCCCAAAATCAAAGATCAATAGCGCATCTTCTGACTCCCCTGCTCTTAGTAATAAAGAATCTTTGTGAATTGAAAAATGAGGCATATTGATCATAGTTTTTTTTTTCAGAATTAAAAATGATGGTCCAATAGACAGTGCACATAACCGTGTCGGATGTGGGTTCTACTGAAGGTTGAGGAGTGTGGAAAAAAGAATGGGGTCTGAACAAGAGAGGCCGTAGAGCCAGGGCAGCCCTCCTGCTACAGACTGCAGGGAAACTACTGGCTATGAATAAAGAAACTGGACAACAAAACAGTCATCAAGCCCCCATGATTCTGGCAAATAAATTGCTGCCCTCGGAAATCACTATGTTGTAGAAATTGGAGCCAGAGTGCGTGCAGGGCTGCTGCCAGGTGTGAGTCGTGCACTAAATACACAGTACAGATGAACTAATGCACCACCAGCATAAATTATTTCTCTTCTCTCAAAATCACACGCTAACTCTGGTAATTTGCCCACAGAAGGACTTTGGACCAGGGTTAGACACCACTTGTTCTGCAGAGACCCCAGGTGAGCTGGCACTCTTTCTCAACACCCACCAGTGCTAGCAATGGCAATCTTATATACATATATATATATATATATCAGTGGCGGCTGGTGAACTGGCGATGGGGAGGGTGAAACAGTCCCTTAAAATTAATGATCGGTCACAACCTGTTTTCTATCATTCATTCAAATTACCATCACAGAAACTCCAAAAGGAGAGTCACACCAGCTGAGGAAAACATATAACTCAGCGCAGTGAAATTCGGATAGTCTCCCGGTGTGGATCGTCTCGTAGAGATGAATGGGTGCAAATTTTTTAACAGATGCATTTCTGTCTCTTTTTTTTTGTGGTTTTGTCCTCAGTGAGAAAAAAATTTTAAAACTAAAAACCGGTACACCTTTGGGTCCTCCATCTGTGCAATCAGGGAGAGATCTAAAGCATGCAGGAGAGGTGGTACTCCAGGAGAGGTCTGAGAAGCAATGACCTACATCATCTATGATTCTTGATGGCAACGCCAAAAATTAAACTAGAAATAATATCAATTGCCTGAATATTCCCATGGATAGCAACATAGTTTGTTACTTGGACCTAGGTCTTGATCCTGTCCTGACTTTTCAGCAGAGTAAGGGAATAAAGACAGCTTTGGGGAGGGGAAGTTCCTGGCAGAAAGTCAATGCTGTAGTCATAACTGAGTCAAGCCGTGATTTACTGAAGACTGCCTTCAGATCCATAGGATCCGGAGGATTACCAGGGAGATCAGGGAAATTCTCCATGGAATCAGCATCAGAACAGGGCCAACACGAGGCATGACAGTATGAGTCCAACCAGAATCACATCTGTTGCCCAGTCAATGTGCAGATTATGTTTAGTGATCTAGGGCTTACAGAGGACCATCAAAACTTGTGGTTACTTCATAAGGAGGAAGCACAGGCATTTATGGTAGTGACCTGACACTAGCAGGTCAACTGTTACAGTGATGGAGTCGACTGTGTTCAAGAGAACCTAAGTAAGGGCTTCAGTGGGACTTGGAGTTGGCTGGTCAGAATTTTCAGCACAGATCTGGATTAGTGAAGTACGAGTCCACAGTGGTGTCAATAAGGTCCTACATGGGATTTGACCAGGAATCAGACATTAGCCTGTTGAGAGTTGTAAGCCTGTCCCTGGCTGGTGCTGTCCTCGAATATGTCCCTGTTTTTCACAGTAAATTAAAGGAAACCACAAGGTGTGAAATAATATCCCAGTTACTTATTATCACAATATAGACTGAGCAGAACAACAATTTTCATGGTGAATCCTTAGTTTTTTGTTCTGACCAACAGAGGAGGCTGCTCGCTATAACAGTTAATGTTTATCTTGTCCTCTACTTTGCGTTAAATCTAAGAGGCCAATAATGTGGGCAGCACTTGATAATCTTATCACTCTGTGATATCATCCCTCATTAGTGACTTGGAAATACCACCTTATTATTAGACAACTTAGATTTCAGCTTCAAAATAAGGCAACTACTTATGTAATACGGTATTGAAAGAATGTTGAACAGCATACTGGTTCCCTTTCATCCATGATTAGATGCCATTGTCCATGTTCACTAGCACGGAGTAGCTCGCTAGGATAAATAGCTAAGCAAGCGAAGTAAGTGAGCAGGTTATGTAGGAAATAACTCTACTGTTGCTGCTGATATTGTACTTTCAGTTTGGTCCGACGGATCAAAAAATCGGTCTTTTGAATATGCATGTGAAGACAACGTGAAATATGCAAAACTGAAATAAAAAACATGGCCTGCATGTTCCCTCCCTCCTGTTCAATAAAAAATTGATTTAAAGGCACAATCAAAATATTAGAACTACAGGGATTTTTTTACTCTATTTAATGTGTCACAAGGACGTGCCAAACTTCGATTACTGAACCAGATTTATCCAGTTTACATTACAGAAATATGGTCACCCCAGAAGACTGGAAAGACCCACAAATACACAATCTTGAATTTGGTCTAAAAAGCATTTGACTTATGTGCCCCATCCATCAATCCATCTATTCTTCATAGCCCTTCTTCCTCATCGGGATCCAAGGGAGAGCTGGAGCCTGTCCCAGCTGACCACGAGCGAAAGGCAGGGACCCACCCATGACAGCTTGCCAATCGATCCCAGGGCGCACACACCATTCACACACCATTCACTCACACACTCACACACTCAAACTGATAGACAATTTAGCGTTTCCAGCTAGCCGCATGTGCATGTCTATGGACTGTGGGAGGATAAATTAGCACCTGGATGACTCTAGCACAAACAGGGCGAGAACTTCCACATTCTCTCGCTGTGATATTCTTCTTAAATGGCTGTTTGAAAGAGTTGCACTTTAATGGAACCAAAGGTCATAAATTTGGTAATTTGATAGATATTTTATATTTTCTGACTGACAGGAACAGTGGTGGAGAGTAGAAAGATGAAATTAGTGAGCTGCCGGATAGCTCACTCTTAAGGCACTGCGCTGCAGTGCAGAGGTGACTGTAACGTCGTGGGTTCGAGCTTCGGCGTACCCTCCGGCAGGGGTCAGCAGCTTTTTCACAGTAGCGCACTATTGGCCATCGCGCTACAGGGTTCCAAATTGGGAAGGGACTGCCGGATTTGGGGATACAATAGTAGCTTTGTTCGTTGCTCCAGCGCCTCCTGCTGGCCAGACGGGCGCTCGTCAGGAAGACTCTGGGTTTGTTCATGTCCGGGTATCCTCCGCCCTCATTCTGAACCTACGAGGAGTCAACCAATGAGTGTATAAGAATCAGTGGCTGACAGGCACGTGCTTCGGAGAAGAGTCATGAACTGTCTTCACAATCCTGAGTTGGCAGCAAGGGGTCGCATACGAGCAAGACCTGTACATGGTTCACCAATTGGGCATTCCAGATTCGGATGGGATTGGAGATACCAAATTTTCCAAAAAAAAAAAGAAAGAAAGATGAAATTAGAGAAGATGGATGGTTGGTTGATTGGTATGAACAAAGAGGCTGTTTGCCAGATTTTAAATTAAGGACAGAAACAACAGATTTTTTTCCCCACCCATTTTCAATTAATTTTTGACTGTTTTGGAGTGCGTAATTTTCATTCAAGTCTTATTATTGCCTCGCAATGGTGTTAAACTTTGAAACAGAACAAGAAAAAGCACACAGACGTCACAGCTCTCAAGAGAAAGGCTACACCACACCTCACTCAATGTGACAGGAGATTCTGCTTTGGAAATGCGTCTGTGTTTATGCATGTGCGCGCGCGCGCGCACGCGTGTGTGTGTGTGTGTGCCTACATGCATCTATGTTTACACGGGCTGCCAGCATGTCTCTTTGTGAGTTCAGCATCTTAATCTCTTCTGTGATACTTAAAAACTACACTGAACAAAAGTATAAACACAACACTTGTTAGAAATATGATCATATTCAGAAGCTCATTGTACTTTCATTCAGTGTTGACAGATTAACATAACATAACATAACATGAATGGCAAGAACAGGCTTTTCAACCCAACTAAGCTCGCCAGTTTCTTTATACTATTGTGAATATATCCCTTCAGATACTGAATGTCTCAATGGTATCTAGCTTTAGGTCAAGCCTGCTCTTGAAAACCCCCAAGGTCTCTGCCTCAACAATATGGTCAGGTATGCTATTCCACATTGAAGTTACTCTTTGGGTGAAGAAATATTTCCGAATATCAGTGCTAAATTTACCTTTAGTCAACTTCCATTTGTGACCCCAATTTCTACTCACAACACTTGGTTGAAGGAATCCTACATGATTCACTTTGTTAATCCTTTTAACATATTTAAAGACCTCAATCAAATCACCCCTGAGTCTCCTTTTCCTAAGACTAAAGAGATTAAGGATCTTCAGCCTCTTCTCGTAGCTTTCATCTTTTATACCTGGAATAAGCTTGATGGCTCTTCTCTGAACTTTCTCTAGAGCCTCTATATCTTTCTTAAAGTATGGTCCCCAGAACTGTACACAATACTCCAGGTGTGGTCTAACGAACGTGTTGTACAAAAGAAGCATCACCTCCTTAGATTTGTACTCAATACTTTTGGCAATGTATCCTAGCATCCAATTAGCTTTTTTTAACTGCTACGGCACAATGGCTAGAACCTGTCAGGGTTTGGTTAACAATCACTCCCAGATCTTTCTCTTGTGCAGCACATTCCAGTTTTAAACCTCCCATGAAGTAATCCCATCTAATGTTTTTATTACCTACATGTACAACTTTACATTTTGCTAGATTAAATTTCATTTGCCACATTTCTGCCCAATTCTGGATTCTATCCAAATCGTCTTGAATCACTTTAGTGGACCCTAGACTATTTGCCAAACCCCCCAATTTAGTATCATCTGCAAATTTAACCAATCTGCTCTCAATATTCCTATCAAGGTCATTAATGTAGATGAGGAACAGCATGGGTCCCAACACCGATCCCTGGGGGACGCCACTCCCCACCATACCCAGCTCAGATGAGATATCACTGACCACTACTCTTTGTGTTCTGTCCTGTAATTTAATCCACTTCAGAATACCTCCTGTAACTCCAATGGAGCTCGTATAAAAAATTAGTCTCTTACGCGGTACTGTATCGAATGCTTTCTGAAAATCCAAGTATATGATGTCATAAACTCTCCTCTGGTCGTATGTCCTAGTGGCCTCTTCAAAAAATTCCTGACGGTTTGTTAGGCATGACCTTCCCTTCCGAAAACCATGTTGGCTATCCCTCAAGATACTGTTAGGTTCAAGAAATAAGTCCAGCTCATCTTTTATGATAGATTTCAATATTTTGCTCGAAATGCAAGTCAAACTCACTGGCCTGTAGTTTCCCGGCTCGGTACGGTCCCCTTTCTTATATATTGGTATTATATTGCCCTGTTTCCAATCATTTGGTATTTCTCCAGTTTCTAAAGACCATCTGAAGATGGCGAATAGCGGCTTAAATATGATCTCACCAGCTTCCCTGAGCACTCAAGGATATAAACCATCAGGACCAGCCGCCTTATCTGCTTTTAGTTTATGCAACTTGTCTAATACTTTGTTATCCCGAACCTAAATTTCCGCTAAATAATCTTGAGCATTTGACATGCACTCTGGCCAAATAAAGACCCCCTCTGAGGTAAAATTCCCAACTAAGTAACTGTTTAAGGCACCCGCAATATGCTTGTTATCATATAGCAGCTATCCATTTTTATTCTTTATGCACTTAACCTGCTCTTTAACTTTCCTTTTTCTGCTACAGTACTGAAAGAAGCGCTTAGGGCTAGTTTTTGCCCCCTCTGCAATTTGTCTTTCATGGAGTCTTCTAGATTGTATGACCATATTGCAATACATTTCGATCAATGATTTAAAAAGACAAACAAGAATCTCGCGATGGCGTGATGGGGTCTATTGTCCAAATTTCACAAATCAATATTGGGTATATCCGCCTTTGGCCTGCTGCACTGCTACACATCTCTGCAGTATGGACTGTAACAAATGATCAGTGTTGACTTAGTGGACATGTTCCCACTTCTCTTCAAGAGCTGTGTGGAGTTGGCGGCTATTGGCTGAAAATGGGAACAAATGACAAACTTGTTGCTTGTGGACATCCCAAAGATGCTGGAAGGGGAACAAATCCGAGGAATAAACTGGCCATTCAAGCACACAAATGTTTTCAGGCTCATGGAATTCTGTGCATACAGGGGTGACTTGGGTCTGGTATGGTCATGCTGGATGTTATTGTTTTGATGGATGGACGGTAGGACGATAGGCAGCAGCATCTCATCGTGAAATCACACTGCATTCAAGTTGCTGTTCATCAACTGCAGTTGGGTGCAGTGTCTTTGGAATATTCCACCCAAACCAGCACTCCACCACCATGTGCCACCTTGAGCACCACAATGATGTCAGCATAACGATCCTCCGTCCATCCGCTCTGTGAAGTTGGAAACATGACTTGTCTGTAAAGAAAACAGTCCTCCATTGTGCCATTTGCCATCAAACGTGTCTATTCACTCAGTCGAAAAACAATTTTTTCATGGCGCTGAGGTTCACAAAGGGCAAAAGACGTAAAGATACGGACCTCCTGGAGATTATTTTTCACAGTTTCAGCAAAAATGGGGTGATAGTGGGGACCAGCTGTCTCATCTGCAGTGGGAGTTACTGGTCTCAGACGATCACAGAGATAAAGAGTCCAGATATGGAAGTCTTGGAGGGGGGTCGTCACACATGGTCGTCATGCATGCGGGCGGTCTGCTGTCTTGCCTCATTCCTCAGAAAGGTGTTTTATGCGACTCATTGTTGAAACATGGACATTAAGAGCCCTTTCAACATCCCTGAGAAACATTCCTGCATTGAGCATGCCGATGGCACGCTCCCTGATTGTGATGGGTGCTGGAAATGGACGCCAAGAGCAGCGGCCAGAAATAAAAGGCAAAACCCGCAGCGTGCTGAGACTAAAAACAGATCAAAATAACGAGACTCGCGCTACCAACGGACCTGCCGCCGTCCGTGGCAGAAAACAGGCGAGCTCGAGGAAAACAAAAGAAACTCACTAACACTGATCCGGTATGCAGCTAAAGTCCCTGACAACGCTCTCTCTAGAGACCTTACTGACTAAAGCGCCTAAGAAACACTGACACTCTAGCAACGAGAGCGAGCCAGAACAGGAGCTTAAATAGAGTCCGGGTAACGCCCCCAATTAATACCAGCTGGCCCAGGAATCCGATAGGGCGCAAAATGATATCGTCCCGGATGAGAGCAACAAACAGCTCTCAATACCTCCAAACCATTACACTGATGGCTCAAGTCATTTATGGCATTTTGAACGATGACAGAACTGGGACTTTTAGGGTGCCTTTTATTGACCAGAGTACAGGATGTGCCTGGGCCGACTGTACCTGATTTCAGTAGCTCTGGATCAGGCCACACCTGTCTGACAGGCCAATTTTGACAAAGGGCATGAACTTGACAATGATATGGAGAAGGTGACTGAAATGCGCACAGACTATTGGCACACAACCTTAGTGACATAAATGAACCCAACTAAACCAACATCAGAAATAATTATGCGTAATATTGAAATGACTAAACTGTTGCGTTTATATTTTTGTTCAAAATAGATTGTAAAGCTGTTTTATCTCTGCTGCATTTCATTGCTCAGTACAGTTCATCTAACCTCATTAAAGTTACATACTGTATATCCCACATAATTGCCTCAAAACATTATCTCCATTATTTTGACTAAATATTACACTGGCTGCCCAAAGAAAGGTGGGAGTGAAAGTTAAATTGCTGTAGAAGAAGTACAGTCTGCAGTTTCTTTTTCTTCATTCTTTCTTTTTTTCTTTTAAGTAAAAATGTCTGTCACCATTGTGGTAGAAGGAGGCCCTCTTCTCCTCTCCCCTACCCATCATCCCCCCTGTACCTGGCTATTCAACCAACCCACTCCCATTGTTATCTTTTCAATGTCCCTCCACCCCCCCCCTCTATTGATCATTCATTGGTTTTCTCTGCCATTTTTGCTTTTGTGTCCAATCACTTCAATCTTTACTGTCAAGAACAGCCCACCTTGTTTTAGTTTAAATCTCTGGGCCTCCATCGTTAGGCCCTCTTGCCATGCTGGTACCAGACAGAACTGCAGAATTCAGCAGTTGGTTTTCATTGGTATGATTCATCATTTGTTCACAATTGTAACAGTACAATAAAGACACCATGCAGCTTTACCCAAATTGACATTAGCCTGTCCTGTACTCTGGGCCTTTTCAGGAAATTTATCCAGAATAATGAACATGGGCCGATAGCATTAATTTTTCTATTTGCTGATTGCAGTGAAATGTTAAGAAAAGAGAAAAATGAGATAGAAGAAGGAGAGAGGGAGCTGCAGCAGTTATCCCTGGGTAGTTCCTCTCTCCAATCTTACACAAAGCCAGCTCGCAGTATTGTAGACACATTTCAGACACATAGAGCATTGCAGCTTAGGTTACTATCCCTGAAGCACAAGCATGTCTGAACAAATGTCCTTTTGAAGAGGCGCCAGATAACTGAGGTTTTGTGCTTCCTGTTCAGACTTACAGTAAATATTTTTGGAAGTGAGAAGGGTGCCGTTCCTTTGCTTGAGCGCCCAAAAAACTAAATGTCAGTGCCTGACTTTGCCCCTGTCTGTGTGTGTTTGTTTCAGGGGTGCTCTGAGCTTGCCGCTCCGCTCATTTTTTTGTGAGGCAGAGAGGGTTTGGCCACCGAGCCTCGTATCAGCTGGATCAGCGGAGCATTTTATAGCTGGCTAATTTAATGGCAGAGGTGAGGCAGTAAAGCGACACGCCAACAGTTTCTGTTCAGTTTCCCAGTCAGTGGTTTAGATTGCTCTGCCTCAGTGCCAACAGCTTGATCTCACAACGGCGATGAAAAGAAAGAAGACGAATCCTGTTGCTCAGTGGCTAAGGCTCATCGCTGAGATGCGGAAGATTGGTGCTTTAAGCTCCACATTAACCCTTAGAGAGCTAAAGTGGCTACACAGCTATTGTGGCTCAATGATGAACGATATCAAAATCAAAGCTAGGTTTTCAGCAGCACAAGATAATTGAATATATTTTTCATTTATTTGAGCGCTCAAGTCAAGAACATCAGTGCACTGGTCCACTCACCCTCGGGATATTAGCCCCTAGTCAAATGAAATGTATGTTGCTTTGGATAAAAAGTGTCCACAATTTTTTGTTTGACCAAGGAGTATAGTCACATCCAACGACTGGGCGACCCATGTTCGGTAAGTACAGCAGATGGCTGAAAGCCAGGATTCAAAGGTCCGTGGATGGGATTGAGACTTTGAGATTTCTTTGATTGCAAATATATCACCACACCAAAGCAAAATAAGAATGATGTAAATAATTTTAAAAAATGAGCATACTTTCCCTTTTAAATAAAGTGCAAACTAAATTCAGGCTTAGGTTCTCAATTTAACCACGTACCTACCAAAACTTTGGGGAACATCAGAAATGACTGAACACTTCTCCACATTACTGAACGCTACTCCTCATTACTGAACACTACTTATCATCACTGAAGGCTACTCCTCATTACTGAACAATACTTCTCATTACTGAACACTACTTATCATTACTGAACGTTACTCCTCGTTACTGAACGCTACTCCTCATTACTGAACACTACTTATCATTACTGAACGTGACTCCTCATTACTGAACACTACTCCTCATTACTGAACACTACTTATCATTACTGAAGGCTACTCCTCATTACTGAAGGCTACTCCTCATCACTGAATGCTACTCCTCATTACTGAACACTACTTATCATTACTGAACATGACTCCTCATTACTGAATGCTACTCCTCATTACTGAACACTTCTCCTCATCACTGAACGCTACTCCTCATTACTGAAAGCTACTCCAACCTTACTGAACACTACTTATCATTACTGAACGCTACTCCTCATCACTGAAGGCTACTCCTCATTACTGAACACTAATCCTCATCACTGAAGGCTACTCCTCATTACTGAACACTACTCCTCATCACTGAAGGCTACTCCTCATTACTGGATGCTACTCCTCATTACTGAATGCTACTCATCATTACTGAACACTACTTATCATTACTGAACGTGACTCCTCATTACTGAACACTACTTATCATTACTGAACGTGACTCCTCATTACTGAACACTACTCCTCATCACTGAACGCTACTCCTCATTACTGAAAGATACTCGAACATGAATGAACACTACTTATTATTACTGAACGCTACTCCTCATTACTGAACACTACTAATCATTACTGAACGTGACTCCTCATTACTGAAGGCTACTCCGCATTACTGAACACTAGTCCTCATCTCTGAAGGCTACTGCTCATTACTGAACGCTACTCCTCATTACTGAACAATACTTATCATTACTGAACGTGACTCCTCATTACTGAACACTACTCCTCATCACTGAAAGCTACTCCAACCTTACTGAACACTACTTATCATTACTGAACGCTACTCCTCATCACTGAAGGCTACTCCTCATTACTGAACACTACTCCTCATCACTGAAGGCTACTCCTCATTACTGGATGCTACTCCTCATTACTGAATGCTACTCATCATTACTGAACACTACTTATCATTACTGAACGTGACTCCTCATTACTGAACACTACTTATCATTACTGAACGTGACTCCTCATTACTGAACACTACTCCTCATCACTGAACGCTACTCCTCATTACTGAAAGATACTCGAACATTAATGAACACTACTTATTATTACTGAACGCTACTCCTCATTACTGAACACTACTAATCATTACTGAACGTGACTCCTCATTACTGAAGGCTACTCCGCATTACTGAACACTAGTCCTCATCTCTGAAGGCTACTGCTCATTACTGAACGCTACTCCTCATTACTGAACAATACTTATCATTACTGAACGTGACTCCTCATTACTGAACACTACTCCTCATCACTGAAAGCTACTCCAACCTTACTGAACACTACTTATCATTAATGAACGCTACTCCTCATCACTGAAGGCTACTCCTCATTACTGAACACTACTCCTCATCACTGAAGGCTACTCCTCATTACTGAACACTACTCCTCATCACTGAAGGCTACTCCTCATTACTGGATGCTACTCCTCATTACTGAACGCTACTCCTCATTACTGAACACTACTTATCATTACTGAACGTGACTCCTCATTACTGAACACTACTTATCATTACTGAACGTGACTCCTCATTACTGAACACTTCTCCTCATCACTAAACCCTACTCCTCATTACTGAAAGCTACTCGAACATTACTGAACACTACTTATTATTACTGAACGCTACTCCTCATTACTGAACACTACTTATCATTACTGAACGCTACTCCTCATCACTGAAGGCTACTCCTCATTACTGAACACTACTCCTCATCACTGAAGGCTACTCCTCATTACTGAACACTACTACTCATCACTGAAGGCTACTCCTCATTACTGGATGCTACTCCTCATTACTGAATGCTACTTCTCATTACTGAACACTACTTATCATTACATCACTGAACTTATCAGCCTTCAGTGATGAGGACTAGTGTTCAGTAATGTGGAGTAGCCTTCAGTGATGAGGAGTAGTGTTCAGTAGTGACTCCTCATTACTGAACACTACTCCTCATCACTGAATGCTACTCCTTATTACTGAAAGCTACTCCAACATTGCTGAACACTACTTATCATTACTGAACGCTACTCCTCATTACTGAACACTACTAATCATTACTGAACGTGACTCCTCATTACTGAACACTACTTATCATTACTGAACGCTACTCCTCATTACTGAATGCTAATCCTCATTACTGAACACTACTACTCATTACTGAACACTACTCCTCATTACTGAATACCACTCCTCATTACTGAACACAACTTCTCATTACTGAGCACCACTCCTCATTACTGAACACTCCTCCTCAGTGACCCATGAGAGTCTTGCTTTTAGGGAGGGGGTCCCAGACCCACTCCTGGGGACCCACTATGCCCACTGAATACCATTCCAACCGCCATTACAGTTATATTAAATTAGTACCCAGTATTTCTCATTGTGCTGCTCATGATTATAGGAAACACAAACTCCTTTAAGCCATATCATGTCAGAAAAACCGATGTATGCTCTGAAGAGCTCAGTATTCTTATTGCATTATTATACTAATGACTCTTACTTGCTTAAAAATGGGAAATTGTGACTCTGAAAACTGAAAAATCAATTGGCTTGAATTGGTT
This sequence comes from Gymnothorax reevesii, assembly GCA_029721435.1. NCBI lineage: Eukaryota > Metazoa > Chordata > Actinopteri > Anguilliformes > Muraenidae > Gymnothorax > Gymnothorax reevesii. The sequence continues at coordinate 1,868,314 of CM056589.1, read as the reverse complement.
GAAAATGTGGATATGTGGTTGCTAATTCTGCCCATTTATTAGGTAATGAATTATTAAAAGTCAAACTTGTTTGGAATTATTTTTGTATTTGGTTTTAGGAAAAAAAAACATTGGAATGAACTGCATTAGGAGCTTCTGATTCGTTAAAATTAAAACCACCATGGCTTGGCTTTCTTACTTTGATTAAATTCAGTATAAATGTTAGCTTTTTAAACATTATGGGATGCACAGCCATTTCCGTCTTTGCAGTTTAGCCCCTTTGCGCAAAGTCAAATCCGGCTCTTTATGCGTTACCCTTTTTAGGGCTTTATAATCTAAGATTTGTGCTTCACAAATTGCTTAAGTGAAACAAGACATTTGTACAATGTCAATGTACTTGTCGTACAAGACATTTAGAATTCCATTGTAGTTTAGTTTATTTTCACAATTTTAGTGCAAGTAAGGGCTGCAAACACAAAAAAACTTCATAAAAATTCTAAAAAAAAAAAAAAACAAACTAAAACCGAGAATTGAGAAACAGCCTGGAGTTAAAACAATATACTTTTTGGATCATAAACTTCTTGACCACCAGTGTGCTTCATCTAAATGTGATTCAAAATGATCTACTCTTTACGAGCGAAATAAGATATCTGTCCAAGAAGCGTCTCATGCTCTCCGTGCCCTTAAAGTTGTGAACAGTCAAATCATAAAATTATCATTTTTTTTTTACCCAAATCAACTTTTGACTCATGTAGCTCAATGCTCAAAGCGCCTTGAAAAATTCCCCCCTTCTCGATTTATTCTATTTTTGCATTGTTCACAGACTTAAATGTTTCAGATCATCAATCTAATTTTAATATGAGACAAAAATAACCTGATTGCACACAAAATGCATTTTTTAAATTATGATTTCATTTATTGAGGAAAAAAAGCCATTCAACCCTACCTGGCCCTTTGTGAAAAGTAATTGCCCCCTTAGTGACTAAATGATATAATTAAACAAATTAATTTGATTAAATTAAGTGGGTTCAATTTAACTGGACACCCCCAGGCATGATTACTGCCAGCCCAGCAGAGTGTACGCGTACACTTAGATATAACCTGTCTGGCAGTGTGAATCAAGTAAGAACCAGTGAGAAACAAAGTTGTTGACATTTTTCAGTCGGAACAGGGTTATAAAGCTATTTTTAAGGAGAAAGCACTCCATGAACCACAGTAAGACCCATTATTTAATAATTGAGTAAAACTGGAGCAGCGATGAACCTTCCTAAGAGTGGCTGAGCTATGCAATAACCAGTCATCCGGGAGGTCACCAAAGAACCCAAACTAACATCTAAAGAACTGCAGGCCTCACTTGCCTCAGTTGAAGTCAGTATTTACAATTCCGCAGTAAGAATGAGACTGGGCAAAAAGTGCATCCATGGGAGAGCTGCATGGAGAAAACCACTGCTGCCCAAAAAAGACACAAAGGTTTGTCACACCTTTGCCAAAAAACATCTTCAGGACCTCTAGACTTTTGGGATTACATATATCTTTATTTCAAACTTGCCAGACAATTGAACATATATCAAAGTAATCACAACAAAAATGCCAAAATAATAAAATAACTGAAGATCATTCAGTGGAGATGAAATTATTTCATGATCAGGACCGTCAATTGCATGTCATTTCGAGTACATTTAACAAGTGTACAAATTAACAGAACAAACAGTTTCAGTGACTGAAATTCTAGACTGCTGTGGAATAACACAGTGAGCCTGATACTGCTGTGGAAAAACACAGTGAGACTGATACTGCTGTGGAATAACACAGTGAGCCTGATACTGCTGTGGAATAACACAGTGAGACTGATACTGCTGCAAAATAACAAAGTGAGACTGATACTGCTGCGGAAAAATACAGTGAGACTGATACTGCTGCAGAATAACACAGTGAGACTGATACTGCTGTGGAATAATACAGTGAGACTGATACTGCTGTGGAATAACACAGTGAGACTGACACTGCTGCAGAATAACACAGTGAGCCTGATACTGCTGTGGAATAACACAGTGAGACTGATACTGCTGCAAAATTACAAAGTGAGACTGATACTGCTGCGGAATAATACAGTGAGACTGATACTGCTGCGGAATAACACAGTGAGACTGATACTGCTGCAGAATAACACAGTGAGACTGATACTGCTGTGGAATAACACAGTGAGACTGATACTGCTGCGGAACAACACAGTGAGACTGATACTGCTGCGGAACAACACAGTGAGACTGATACTGCTGCAGAATAACACAATGAGACTGATACTGCTGCGGAACAACACAGTGAGACTGATACTGCTGCGGAACAACACAGTGAGACTGATACTGCTGTGGAACAACACAGTGAGACTGATACTGCTGCGTAATAACACAATGAGACTGATACTGCTGCGGAATAACACAGTGAGACTGATACTGCTGTGGAATAATACAGTGAGACTGATACTGCTGCGGAACAACACAGTGAGACTGATACTGCTGCGGAACAACACAGTGAGACTGATACTGCTGCGGAATAACACAATAAGACTGATACTGCTGCGGAATAACACAGTGAGACTGATACTGCTGCGGAATAATACAGTGAGACTGATACTGCTGCGGAACAACACAGTGAGACTGATACTGCTGCGGAACAACACGGTGAGACTGATACTGCTGCGGAATAACACAATGAGACTGATACTGCTGCGGAACAACACAGTGAGACTGATACTGCTGCGGAACAACACAGTGAGACTGATACTGCTGTGGAATAACACAGTGAGACTGATACTACTGCGCAATAACACAGTGAGACTGATACTGCTCCGGAACAACACAGTGAGACTGATACTGCTGTGGAACAACACAGTGAGACTAATACTGCTGCAGAATAACACACTGAGACTGATACTGCTGTGGAATAACAAACTGAGACTGATACTGCTGCGGAATTATACAGTAAGACTGAAACTGCTACGGAATAATACAGTGAGACTGATACTGCTGTGGAATAATGCAGTGAAACTGATACTGCTGTGGAATAACACAGTGAGACTGATACTGCTGCAGAACAACACAGTGAGACTAATACTGCTGTGGAATAACACAGTGGGACTGATACTGCTGCGGAACAACACAGTGAGACTGATACTGCTGTGGAACAACACAGTGAGACTGATACTGCTGTGGAACAACACAGTGAGACTAATACTGCTGCAGAATAACACACTGAGACTGATACTGCTGTGGAATAACAAACTGAGACTGATACTGCTGCAGAATTATACAGTAAGACTGATACTGCTGCGGAATAATACAGTGAGACTGATACTGCTGTGGAATAATGCAGTGAAACTGATACTGCTGTGGAATAACACAGTGAGACTGATACTGCTGCAGAACAACACAGTGAGACTGATACTGCTGTGGAATAACACAGTGAGACTGATACTGCTGCGGAACAACACAGTGAGACTGATACTGCTGCAGAACAACACAGTGAGACTGATACTGCTGTGGAATAACACAGTGAGACTGATACTTCTGCGGAACAACACAGTGAGACTGATGCTGCTGCAGAATAACACACTGAGACTGATACTGCTGTGCAATAACAAACTGAGACTGATACTGCTGTGGAATAACACAGTGAGACTGATACTGCTGTGAATTAACACGTTGAGACTGTTACTGCTGCGGAACAACACAGTGAGACTGATACTGCTGCAGAATAACACACTGAGACTGACACTGCTGCGGAATAACACAGTGAGACTGATACTGCTGCGGAACAACACAGTGAGACTGATATTGCTGCGGAACAACACAGTGAGACTGATACTGCTGCAGTATAACACACTGAGATTGATACTGCTGTGGAACAACACAGTGAGACTGATACTGCTGCGGAACAACACAGTGAGACTGATACTGCTGCAGTATAACACACTGAGACTGATACTGCTGTGGAATAACAAACTGAGACTGATACTGCTGTGGGATAACATAGAGAGACTGATACTGCTGTGGAATAACATAGTGAGACTGATACTGCTGTGGAATAACACAGTGAGACTGATACTACTGTGGAATAACACAGCGAGACCGATACTGCTGTGGAATAACACAGCGAGACTGATACTGCTGTGGAATAACACAGTGAGACTGATACCGCTGCGGAATAACACAGTGAGACTGATACTGCTGTGGAACAACACAGTAAGACTGATACTGCTGCGGAACAACACAGTGAGACTGATACTTCTGCAAAATAACACACTGAGACTGATACTGCTGTGGAATAACAAACTGAGACTGATACTGCTGCGGAATAATACAGTTAGACTGATACTGCTGCAGAATAATACAGTGAGACTGATACTGCTGCGGAATAATGCAGTGAGACTGATACTGCTGTGGAATAACACAGTGAGACTAATACTGCTGCAGAACAACACAGTGAGACTGATACTGCTGTGGAATATCACACTGAGACTGATACTGCTGTGGAATGATACAGTAAGACTGATACTGCTGCAGAATAATACAGTGAGACTGATACTGCTGCGGAATAATACTGTGAGACTGATATTGCTGTGGAATAACACAGTGAGACTGATACTATTGCGGAATAATGCAATGAGACTGATACTGCTGCGGAACAACACAGTGAGACTGATACTGCTGCAGAATAACACAGTGAGACTGATACTGCTGTGGGATAACATAGAGAGACTGATACTGCTGTGGAATAACATAGTGAGACTGATACTGCTGTGGAATAACACAGTGAGACTGATACTACTGTGGAATAACACAGCGAGACTGATACTGCTGTGGAATAACACAGCGAGACTGATACTGCTGTGGAATAATACAGTGAGACTGATACTGCTGTGGAATAACACAGTGAGACTGATACTGCTGTGGAATAACACAGTGAGACTGATACTGCTGCGGAATAACACAGTGAGACTGATACTGCTGTGGAACAACACAGTGAGACTGATACTGCTGTGGAATAACACAGTGAGACTGATACTACTGCGGAATAACACAATGAGACTGATACTGCTGCGGAACAACACAGTGAGACTGATACTGCTGCAGAATAACACAGTGAGACTGATACTGCTGTAGGATAACATAGAGAGACTGATACTGCTGTGGAATAACACAGTGAGACTGATACTACTGTGGAATAACACAGCGAGACTGATACTGCTGTGGAATAACACAGCGAGACTGATACTGCTGTGGAATAACACAGTGAGACTGATACTGCTGTGGGATAACATAGAGAGACTGATACTGCTGTGGAATAACATAGTGAGACTGATACTGCTGTGGAATAACACAGTGAGACTGATACTACTGTGGAATAACACAGCGAGACTGATACTGCTGTGGAATAACACAGCGAGACTGATACTGCTGTGGAATAACACAGTGAGACTGATACTGCTGTGAAATAATACAGTGAGACTGATACTGCTGTGGAATAACACAGTGAGACTGATACTTCTGTGGAATAACACAGTGAGACTGATACTGCTGCGGAATAACACAGTGAGACTGATACTGCTGTGGAACAACACAGTGAGACTGATACTGCTGTGGAATAACACAGTGAGACTGATACTACTGCGGAATAACACAATGAGACTGATACTGCTGCGGAACAACACAGTGAGACTGATACTGCTGCAGAATAACACACCGAGATTGATACTGGTGTGGAATAATACACTGAGACTGATACTGCTGTGGAACAACACAGTGAGACTGATACTGCTGTGGAATAATACAGTGAGACTGATACTGCTGCGGAATAACACAATAAGACTGATACTGCTGTGGAATAACACAGAAGTTAAAGAAGTGAGAAGAGTGAAGTGGAAATTTGCAAACATCCAAATGCTGAAGTACTGTTTATCTATGTATTGCCTAATGATGCTTATAAAAGGAGCAGGGAATTTTGTCAGGTTTATCCAGTGTATTCAGGACTACAGAACAGCAAGGTTTGGTTTTCTGCAGCATTGGAAGATTTTCCATCATGGGAATTTTTGAGAGAGATAAGCAGGGCTGCTGTACGGGTTTGGAGGCTCTAACGACGGCCTCTGAACTTGCATCACAGCTTTGTGTTTGGACAAGCTTGCAGAACAAAATGACATTTTACCAAGAGCTCAGACCCCACGGTCATCTTCAAAGTTTCTGTAAGGAAATCCTCAAAAGGACTTATCCTGTGGTATACTGTCTGCAATATGCGGCTAACTAAACCTCTCCTTGGACATGGTCTATGAAATCATAATCACATTTACATACTGGAGGCTTTTTTATATTCTTCCACATTATTCTCAAATATTTATTTTATTTGTTTATTTATTTATTTTTGCCATTTTTAGTCACACAAAACAAAAAACTGAAATTCAATAGCTCTTGGATCTTGCCAATCACTGCAGCAAATTCTCACTGCCACAGGTGGCTCCCACAGTCTCTGAGTGCGCGTACACAGCTCAGTGAGAAAGGCGTAATGTGGCCCTTTAATTAACTGTGTTATTTCTGCTCACAGGTCTTACGGCACAAACACAGATGTGGGCGGAGCCAGTGCCTCTGCGGCACACAGAAGGGAACTACGGGCTCACTCCTGCCCCTTGGTTTTCCCCTCTTCCCTCCATCCCTTTCCTTCTCTGCCTGTTTTTTTCTCCTCCTTTTGGAGGGGGAAAAGACAAGAGAGTGAACACAGTGAAAACCAGGGAATCAACAGGATGTGAATTATTGACCCCCAGAACTCCTGACGCTCTGAAAGGCCGACTCCACATCAGTTACAGGCAGGGCTGATGCTGGTTACATGGGGAGAGGTTTATGCACATGTTGATTATATACACACACATCACATACTCTGGGGGCAAATACTTCTGAAAAGTATGCCGCTTTGGGTTTCCTTGCTCCCTTTATCTTACAAACCTCAATTTCAATGAAGTTGGGACGTTGTGTAAAAGTGAATTGAAACAGAATATAATGATTTGCAAATCCTTTCTGACTTATTTTCAATTGAGTACACTACACGATTTTTAATGTTCAAACTGATAAACTATTGGTTTTTTTTTTAAATATTCACTCATTTTGAATTTGATGCCTGCAACACGTTCCAAAAAATCAGGGACAGGGGCCGCAAATGACTGGGAAAGTCAAAGTGCTCAAAAACGCCTGTTTGGAACATTCCACAGATGAACAGGTTAATTGGAAACAGGTGAGTGTCATAATTAAGAATAAAAGAAGCATCCACG